>OY757261.1:4256938-4411747 GCA_963584085.1 Pyrausta aurata
GTAGCTTTAATAAAAAAATAAGCTCCCAAGCGTGTCTAACCACGGTGACGTACATCAACTGACATCGGCCGACGGTGCTCCAACCACAGTGATCATCACAATACAGCTCAGCCACCGGCGCGCGATATATTGTAATTCTCAAGTGAGTGCGCACTACATAAGCGCATAACGATCTGACCACGACTCCGACGAGGCAGTCAACAAGGTTCTGTAAAGTCGGCGCCATAGCAACTGAGTCGTGAGGCCGTAATGTAAATAGAGATAGGAGCATGCAGCCGGAGTTTGGAAGTTGGCGGTGTTTCACCCCAGTGCCTCGGTGCGCACGTAAAGCCGTTGGTCCTGCGCCTGATCTCTCTCTAGTTGTGTCAGATCATGTGCCCCATCGGGCTTGAGAGTGAAAGGAATAGAGAGTGCACATGTGTTTGCGCACACACTTGTGCACTATAATATGTCCCGCGCAGTCGGTTAGTCGTTTTGACTGGCCACCGTAGCCGAAATTAGCTAAACTTAAAACCCCTATTTTCCTTTGTGATTATTTAAATTAAATGCACATGAACATTTATTTACTGTGTTTTTTCCTTGCAGGAGGCATTCGGCATGACCAAAGAAGAGTTCACGGCGCTGCCGGCGTGGAAGCAGACCAGCCTCAAGAAGGACGTCGGCCTGTTTTGACCCCCCGGCCGCCCCAGCCTCGCCTGTTCACCTTACAATACCCGCATACGAAGGATTTGATACAATGTTGACGGCACGCTTTAAATCCATAGTTAACGAAACGTTTTGTACTAACGGAATGTAATGTATTCGTTCTCGTGATATTTACATGTAACCGCCGTAGATTAGGTCGAATAAGGATTTGTACGCGGAATTGTCCGTCGCATCCATGCTGGCGACCGCCTTGTACATAGTTGTTTTAATCTATTTATTATTTTATAACACGTTCCTGTATTCGTAAAAATGTATTTTAACATCTTTTAGTATGAATTTGTAATTAATGTAATTTTTTTATTTTATATTGTCATTTTATTGTCCCAGCGCCTGCCGACATGGATATGACTATTGCAATGTATATCGTGGTGATATTTTTCGATTTTATGACATATTATCAAATGATGGGTTACGCCAAAGACTTCGCGACTCGCTTACTTATTCTCTTAACGCATCGTTTGACAATATCGGACGTGTATTCTTTTGTAGGGCAAATGTATTCGGTCAAAGTGTGGTTAACTGTTATTTAAATCGCTAGATATACAGACATTTCTACTATATACGCTTTAGGGTAGGCTTGTATCGGTCTGTGACGGTTGGGATCCTATACAAATAACATGTGATAACTTTTATATTGTGTAATCGCTTAGCTAACGTATGTATCGATGCCTCCCGTGAGCAGTCGCGTTATAACATTAGACGTATTTGTATAACATTGTGACTGTCACAGAAATACTATTTTAACAACATCACATATCTTAACTACTCTATGCTAATTTTATACTGTGCGTTAGGTGGACCATGTTTTGATATTTAATCTTACACTGTCGTTTTGTTAGCTTCGCTTCATATCGGGACGTAGTTTTGACCACATAATTGACCTAATGTTACGTTGCTATACGTCGTTGACTGATGTTAATATTAATGGAAAAATACGCAGACGAGCGGATGATGTTACCATTTTTCCTGTTTTGTATCAAAATGTTTTGGCATCGAGCAGTACTTATAATATCTGTATACGTGTAGTTTCGGTGAAGCGGTGCTCAAGTGAAACGCGCTCGTCTGCGCGAAATGTACGTAGTATAGTCGGCCAAATAATTTAAATTCTTTCTAGTTGACATTGTAGTCTTGATAAACATTTGTGTGTTCCAACGAGCTTGTGATTTTTTTATAAAAAAACAACCCTTCCATTTTTATTATTAACCTTCTCGCGGCCGACTATGTTTTAACGCTGTTGCAGTGTTATTGTATAATTTTAGATGTTTATTTTTTATAACTAGCATTAAATGCCCGAGGGAAGCAACGGTGGGTCGGAATTTGCCAGTGTTGTGGAGTAATGCTAACGTGTAGGTACCGAGTCATAGTTAACTGTAATGTTTCGTCAGTAGTTGCATTTACGGCAGATCCCACAGTGCCTGCGACGTTATGGTAACTCTCAAATTCAATGTATAATGTTTTGCTTTGGTTGTGTTACTTATACCTATGATTATTATTGTATTTGAGATTTATTTTGTATGATAATGTAATAAATCGCTAAATTGGTCAACGCTGCTTTTAATTTCACCTTTTTAGAAAAAACTAGAAATCCTCGTTAAAGAAATCATAACGAAATTTTCGATCTCCCGTTTAGAAGGACTTTAGACGACCCACTTGGTCTTTACAAATCTGTCCTAAATTAGAACAATCATAAAGATTATCATCCTCCCAATCTTAGATCTTAAAACTCAATTATCTCGGAAACGGTGCGTCGAATCAAAAAAATAATGAAAATTTCGACCCCCCTTTGGGATCACCCTCAGGAAACCCACCCAGGTCTATAATAATCTGACCTCAAAAATGGTCAAAGGGTCATAAATAATCTGACTTCAAAAGCAGTAAGGAATAGTGCCACACTTTTCCTCTGGAAATAATGAATTAATACATGCAAATCTTTTTGTATCCTTTATTAAAAAACCTACCCAGGTCTATAATAAACTGACCTCAAAAATGGTCAAAGGGTCAAAAATATTCTGACCTCAAAAGCAGTAAGGAATAGTGCCACACTTTTCCTCTGAAAATAATGAATTGAGTTTTAAGATCTAGAATCGGGAGGAATACAATTTGCAAGATTATTATAATTGACAACAGATATAAAACCGTGAGTCGTCTGAAGTCTTCCAAAAGGACAATAAAAATTTTTTTTATGTTTAATAAATGCGACGACTCAAAAACAGTTATAGATATAGCAAATCTTTTTCAAAAAGATTATTGTTCTAATTGAGGACAGATTTATAATGACCAGGTGGATCGTCTAAACAGTCTTTCGATAAACGTATCGAAAGTTTTGACAATTTTATTTAAGGCGACGCGCTATAAAATGTGTTACCATTAATATGATTTAGTGGTTATTACATAAAGAGCTATCAAATTAAAATAAAACTACAATGATTCACGATTTGTCATTCATTCATATTTACAAAATTGCACAAAGTGACCTAATTACGCTTAAACTAATATAAATAATTATCTAAATAAGCTATACGCTACAATAGCATTGCAACAAGCATTCCCCAAGGAATGAATTTGAATGCACTAACACTGCGTCTAGACGGCTACTCTAAAGAGCTTCTTGAAGAACTTCTTCATCTGATCAAATTCATCGTCTTCTTTAGATTCCTCTTCATTATCTTCGTCATCGTCATCTTCAATTTCTTCCTGCTTTTCGTAAGGAACTGCTTCTTGAAAGTCATCGTCATTTTCCTCATCATCATCATCATCATCATCGTCCTCGTCGTCTTCCTCAGTCTCTGCCTGTTTCAAGCTTCTGGCAGGGACAATTTCTTCAAAATCTTCGCCTTGGCCTTCAGCAACTTCGTCATTATCTTCTGATTCCGCATCAACTTCGGTCTCCTCTTGTTTGACTTTGCCGGGGATTTCCCCATCATCATAAAATTCTTCATCGTCGTTTTCCGCTGCTTCATCATCATTCTCCGCCGCTTCATCATTTTCAGTTTCCTCTTGTTTGATCTTTTCAGGAATCTCAGTGTCATTTTCGACATCACCTTCAGCCGCCTCTTCGTCACCTTCTGGTGTTTCTTTACTGTCTTCCTCTACCTGGTCAATTTCTTCTTGACTTCTGAATTCAACAGAGTTCTCATTTTGTTCACCAGAATCCTCGTTCTCATTTTCTTCGCCAGCATCCTCGCTTTCATTTTCTTCGCCAGCATTTTCATTGTCTTCCTCAGCTTCTTCTTCGTCGGCTTCTAATTGTTTTTGCTTAATTCTGCCATCGACCTCTTCATTTTCAGCGTCATCTGCTTCAGCATCATCATCGTCCTCTGCATCTTCACCCTCAACAACTTCTTCTTGCTTTAACAGTATTTCAAGCTCATCTTCACTGACTTCTTCAATCTGTTCCTCTTCTAATTCGTCCTGTTTCAACATTTTCTTTACTCCTTCTACTAGAGCATTCTCAGCTTCAGCGTTTTCGGTTTCTTCTTCATCATTTTCCTCAACTTCTTCTTGTCTTAATAGTTTAGCCATTCTTGATTTGGCAAGTTTGAGAGCAGCATCTTGGTTCAGTTCACTGTCATCTCCAGAGCCTTCGTTAGTTTCTTCGCTGGCTTCGGTGGCCTCATTGGACTCTGCTGACTCTTCTGACTGAGATTCTGGCTCTGGCTCTGGTTCTGGTTCTGGTTCTGGCTCTGGCTCTGGCTCGTGTTCTGGTTCTGGTTCTGGTTCTGGCTCGGGTTCTGGTTCTTGTTCAGGTTCTGGCTCAGGTTCTGGTTCTTCAACTTGGCAGCCTGCTGGAGGAGCTGACCAATCGCACACCTGAAAAGCAAATGTCAGTAATATGATGTAATGCACGTTACGTTGTACAATATAAGTTAGTTACCTATGTGACATATTGACTTGTTTTTTTGTGTTTACAGATACCTGGGATGGAAGTCTTTTTGGTTTAGAAGAACTTTATTCTCATGAAAAACACTTACATTCAGTTCACTTACTGAGGAAACTGAATATAAAATAGAACATTTACCAAATAATGAGCGCAAGGAGAACAATCTTGAGCAGTTTTACCTATCGAACACCAGATGGCGCTCATTAAACCACGTGTCTTACGTGTCTTGAGGACACTCTCATTATCCAAGTAAGCGACCGGAGTAACAAAAGATAAAATATAGGATTAGCCAGTAATCCTGTCTCCAAAACAACCAGCCTTGGTAAAATAGATCCACCCACCTGATCTTCCTCATTGAACCACGTATCTTGAGGGCATTCCATCAAGTAGGCTCTTTCGGAGTAGCACTGGTAGTACTGGAAGCAGCTGTTCACGCTGGCGATCCTTAGGAAGTTCTCCTGGTTCCTGCATAGCGTCTCTGGGTCCTGTCTCGCGATGGAGAAGGCTGAGGCGGGCGCCAGCGCGACCGCGCATAGGAGAAGTGTTAGCGCAGCTGGGAAAGAAGAAATTGAATCTAAAGTAAAATTACTAAGCGAAGAGTTTGTGTTTGTTTGAACGCGCTAAATTAAGGAACTACTGGACTGAATTCAAAATTTTTATTTCCTGTAAATAGCTTATTTATTGAGTAAGGCTATAGGCTATAAAAAGATGGCAAACAACAGTAGGGAAGGGACTTAAATCAAATGCGTTGACGTTGTTGCGGGAGACCGCTAGACGATATAAATAGGTGTTAACACCGGCACTACACTGGCACGACACTATGGGACGTCACAATCCGAACCGAGAGGTCATATCACCGGTTTGAGTACGGAAATACGAATCGTACCCACCTAGACTACCAAAATGGACTAGTTGACTAAATTTCAAAAACTTTTAAATTTCAAAAACATTTAAATACGAGTATATTTATATTTGAATGGGTCTCAAAAACGCTCGAACTATCATGGCGTACTAAATGATGTCACAGCGGAAGTTTAAAAGTCTTTTTGACCGCAAAATACTATGAAGAATTGTCAATGACAGCAAAAAAAACCCCCAACCGCTCAAGACATGACGTCACATCCTCTGATAGGCGTTTGCGGTCACATGACCAAATGTGCGTTTTGGACAAACTAAATTATTAAATATTAATAAGCCTTTCTCATTTAAATTCATAAATTAATTCGTTTTCTGATATCACCAATCCATAATTAATTACTAAAAACTACCAACATTGTGATTTGTTCTTAGTGGAAACTAGCCTATTGTATATTTTCTGTTATCATATTAACAGTTAATATTATGATAACAGAAAATATATAGTTACTGTGATGTGCCTTAAAAAGTTGTCTACCTATAATAAAAAACATTTCTTGAAAATTCTTTAAAAAAGAAGGCGTCCCTTTTAATATGATCCATATTCAAATAATCTTTGCCTCGGTGGCGCAGCGGTGAGAGGGTCGCATTTTAAAGCGACGGCTGCGCCAGAGGTCCCGGGTTCGATTCCCGGGTCGGGCCAAAAAATGTATACCTGGGTGTTTCTGTTTAGAATTTCTTAGGGTAGCCCGGAGTTCGGAAGTTGGCGGTGTTTCACCCCCGTGCCTCGGAAAGCACGTAAAGCCGTTGGTCCTGCGCCTGATCTCTCTCCGGTCGTGTCAGATTGCTGTCCCATCGGGCTATGAGAGTGAAAGGAATAGAGAGTGCACCTGTGTTTGCGCACACACTTGTGCACTATAATATGTCCCGCGCAGTCGGTTAGTCGTTGTGACTGGCCACCGTAGTCGAAATCGGCTAGGGGGACTATTATTCAAATAATGTTTACTAGGTAACATTAGAAGAAAGCTCCACCCTTGATACAGCTTATCTATTGTCAATAATTTCAAATCAGGAGGCTACGCAAAAGTAGACTATTGTCAGGAAGTATATTTTCTGCAAAGTTCTCGAAGGTGAAAGAATGTGTTACGCAGTTAGATTGATCATCGAATCCTCAGTTACGATCGATACAGCTCAAGGTCTCATGATCAATGTCGTAATCAGCGAGTGTCAAGATGATATTGATAGCATAGTTCATTGATAAAAAAATATACTGAAAACTTATCTTGGTCAGTCTGCATGTAACTTCATGTTCTCTATTCATGACGGAATTACGAGAATTATTTTAAAAGTATGAAAATAATAGCCGAGCGGCTAAGAATTTAGTTACATATTCTAAGTAGTTCTAGTAGAACTTTCGTTACACTTAAATGTCTAAGTACAAGTCTCGAGTGAGGAGTAGTAAAAATTTCAAAAAAGTTAGTTGACATCACAGGAGACCGAAGAGCTGGCAGCTACCTCGGACAAAGAATTAGTCTGGCTATTCAAAGGGGAAACGCTGCCAGTATCTTCGGTACCTTGCCTATAGGGACTTCTTTTAATAATATATTTTAGTTTTTAGGTTATATTTTTTTTCAGTCTTTATGTTGCATGTCACTGTTTTAATTTCAGTACAAGTTAAACTAAGGCATGCATAAAAACAAACAAAAAACTTAAAACCTACCTATTTCAGGCAAGTAGGCGATGATGCTGGGTGCTGGATAGATGGCTAAATTTAGGCTTTGAGAAAGGAACAGGTCTGCATTATTATTTTCAAAAAAAGATATATCTTTATTAGCTGCAATTTTTCCAACAAGATATTTAGTAGAAGGTTCCCACCCACTGTCCTAACGTTTCAATGCCAAACGGGCAAACGGCGCCAAATAAATACATAAGTAATCATTGTTTTACTTTGCTATTGTAAAACCAGTCCTTAATAAATACTTAGTTAACTAAACTATCAATTTAAAAAAGTTGGAACTTACTCAGATGAGACACATTTATCCTATTAAATACCAATTTGGATTGAGGTCATAAAAGTCGTTGAAGTATTAACCGATGTCTATTATTGGTCGTCGTAATCAATTATTTAGTAGATACACAGAGATGCACCGAAGTGCTTTTACCATATTAAACTTTTCTGCACTCAGATTTATAAGTAAAATATTCCTGAAATGGCTTGGATAAGCTTTAAAGAAGCCTAAACTTTGACACGGCAATGATTTGTCACTTGATTCTGTTCATATTTGGAATAGGAATTTGGAGAACCTAAGCCTTGATTTTAAGTTAAATAACGTAATTTAAAGGTACTTATTGCAATTTACAAAATATTAATTGGAGTTAGGTTACTTTCAAAACAAGATGAAACGGATTGTTAATTAAAGCCTCATTATAATAATAAGAAAAGGGCACTTACTGTTCATTGTGACCGCAATCGATGTCAGTATTCAGTATGCGATTCACCACAAAAGTAAGTTGAGGCCGCGAAAGATTTTCAATTTTATCGACATCATCGTACATCTATAGCGAAGATAACGTCGGGATGCCACGATACGACGAGATACGTCGATCACCTGTTTATCGGATACTACTGTGTTAAGAGACAGTTTCATCGGAGCTACTCTTTTTTCACAAACACAATTATATAAACTAGACACGTTTACTTATTACACCAACTAGGTACCTACTTCTTTAAAGCAAAATGTAACGTAAAGCACCATGCATTAAGTAGTGTAATCTTATTGTGTCATTAATTATTTTAGTGAAGGTACCCACACTTTTTAAGAATATTAAATGCTTAGATTCAAATAGTTTTAATATAGTTTATTCCCTCATCTTAATTTAAATTTAAAAGTTATGAAAAAATAATTTATTTTTTTGTTTAATTTATAAATTTAATCATATAATTTGCACTTGTACAAAGTAAGGAATCGAACCCTGTGTCTTATGCAATTTGCATGCATGCGCCTGAATTGCGTAAGACACGGGGTTCGATTCCTCGTCTGTCACAGTTACTTTTTACAAGTGCAATTTATATAATCAAAAATTGATTGTAGTATTCGCCAAACTAAAAAAAAATACTTTACACATTTACTAACGATTTTTAAGAAGGTACTTACTTATGGTATGGATGATGTAAAGAGGGACAATGGACGATTGCATATTTGCAAAAATATGTTTGTGCCTGATAGTCTTGCCAATGGAACCATTCCTTAGAGTTACGGAAAATGATGACAAAAAAGTCGCATGACTACGAGAGTCAGTTTGCATGATAGCTGAATAAATTAAATGATTTCCCCTTGTCAATTTAGTTCGCAAAGTCGGTGTCGTGACCACTTGTAAGCAGGTGAATCTAAGTAGGTAGGTATGATTCGAGATAGGCGTCTCGGTACTAAAACCTTAATTGAGAGGTAAACTCCATTCATTTTTGCTAGTCCAACATTGTAAACTATATTTTTGTAACTTTTAAAATTATATCAGAAAATATAATTAATTTACTATTTAATTTAAAAAGATCTCAGTATTGAACGAAGAATTAGCTATGTAGGTTGTAAGTTTTGTGTTGATCTTGTTTTAAAAGGAATATTTTTGTTAAAAAAGAAAGTCAAGATATTCGACTAGTGAAGAAAAACGGACTTTAAGCATCACAATTATTGATTTATTTTAACACACCTCGCTAATATTTATTATACTTTGAAAATTCATAATGATCGAATATTTCTAAAATATTATACAACATATAACACGATATGTTTGAGGCAGAAGAAATATGATAATCTGACGTCACGGCTTTGTAATTTTTAACACCCGACGCAAAAAAGACCGGTGTTATAAGTTTAGTTTACCATATGTGTATGGTATCGTAGCTTCCAAACGGATGAACCGATATTCATGTAGTTGTTTTTATTTGCGACAGGTTTTTTTTTCATTTTAAGTATTTGAAGTGACTATTAGTAAATTAATTTGTTGTGATAAGGCGGTATCCGCACTGAGCCCGCGTGGTGGAGTATGGCTCATACTACCTCACATTTGAGGTAAGGCCTTTGCCCAGCAGTGGGATGCTTACAGGCTAACTTTACTTTACTTTACTTTAAGGCGGTATCAAGCAGACACAACCTATAGTACTCATATCCCCTTTTGATGAAATGTTTTTCAGGTTTCTAATGTAAATTGAATTATTCAATTGATTATTAAGTACTTAATTATTAATCTCAAAAGCATGTAAATAAATAATCTTTAGGGAACCCTTGATACTGTGCACTGTCTCACACTTACCTACCTAAGAAAATAAATTGGTCGAACGGTAGCATTCTGCATTCTATCTCGTGTCAAGATTTATCATTTTGCAAATCTTGGATTACATGTATCGATGAAGGTTGACATCGATACTGCAAACTAGATGTTAAGTTTATCTTGCAGATTTTTGTGTTATGTAAAACTCAGTCACAAAGTACCTAGTATACTTATAACAAAAAATATTTTTTTTGGATGTAGGAGAAGGCTATGCAAAAGTATAGGTAAGTTGTAGCACTCTGTAGGTACATGCTAAAATTGAGTGATAGGTACATTTATTAACTAAACATTCTTGAAAACTGGAAATAAAAGTTTTTATGGCCTGATTTTTCAAAAGCCAGATAAGAAATATTCGTCTAATAAATCATTAAAAAATTGTCATTTTATACTTATTCAGTTGGATAAAATTATTTGACGTTTGAAAAATCGGCCATAAGTCGATTAAAAATACAATTAAAGAACTATTTGGCGCATAAATGTAAAGATCTTTTTTAATTTCTCGCATGGTAGGCATACAATTTAGGTAATGTTTACAAAACTTTACAAGTTTAAAAATTAAAAAAAAGTTAAATATTAAAATGTCCTTTTTATTCAAAAAGTATCATTTAATTAAAAAGCAAAGGCAATTTGAAAGTGTCATAAGACTTACTTGGATTTCCAGGCCAGAGTCATGTGGGTGGTCTTATCCCGAACTAGAACCAGACCACAGCAGAAGCAAGAAAACTAAAAAAAGAGTCAATATAAATGTTAATTGGCAAGTCGGAGACAAAGACCCGCTCGGGTTTCAATTGTAATTGGTTTATTGAAATTTTTAATCGATGTTTTTAACCAAGAAGTTATTTATACCCGACCTACATAGTATTTGCTAGTAACCTATTTATTCATGGTTTGGAGTAAACATTAGAAATAAATAAGTATAAAGGTACACCGGTTCATTGAGACTTCTGAATATTAATACGTCATAATAAATACGATACGATGAAATCTTTGTTAAGAATGACTGCGCTAGTCAGTACGTTTAAAAATATCAAGATAGATACTAATAATAATATGTATGAAAAGTACTAAAAATATTCCCTCAAATCAGTTATTCACCGCACATACATGCTAAATCACACCCGACAAGGGGAGTAATGTAAACTCAGATTTATGAAATGTAGGTAACCAAGTTTGCACCTTCAGCTTCCTTTAAATGTTTACGCCTGATATATTTGAGCAAGACGAACTTTTCTTTCATAGATTATTTACGAAAAAGATGTATGAGGATACCTAAAACGTTACAGTGTAAAGGCACTATAGCGATTTTACATAATTATGGTATCTCTTTTTTACCAAAGAGCTATAGAGTTGCATCGCTCTGTAGCTAAACGACATTGATAAACGTTATCGTCTTACAAGCATTCATTTATCGTATTACTTAACTTGCGATAGTTCACTTGACTACACGATTAAGCGCAGCTTATGTCAATTCCAGATTTAAATGTTGAATAAGAAGCAGGAAGCTCTTGGAAGCTCATTCCACAAGCTTCCCTTTTATCATCGTTCATCTAGACGCACGGCTGTGGGATACCACCATTACCTAGTTGACATTCCACTGATTAGAACTGAGCGCTTTTCGTCAACTTTTATAATGCGCACAGCAAAAATGTGGAACTCTCTACCCGCATCAGTGTTTCCAATGGATTATAACCCTAAAATTATCAAAGTTAGAGCGAACAGGCTTTTTTTTTTGGGTGCGCTTGCTTCATCGTCATCTCTGTCTATGCCACTGGTCTAGCCTGGAGACAAGAGCGAACCCATTTAAAAAAAACTGACCAAACAGTGGCAGGACTACCAGGCAGGAATATAGTGGGTAGTCTAGTGGGATGGGCTTCTCTATTAAAAGGTACAATATTCGGAGAAGATCCTGCGCCATGCCGAGTAAACGTTGCCATCAAATAAGCGTTACCCTGGTCACAGAATATATAATAGTACTACATACAGAACGGCCACTCACCTCCCCTCCCTAGTCTGACTTACCTCACTATCGCGCCGGAATTAGGGTTCTCATTATGCGGTCGCCTAGCGGGCATGGCACGCGCATGTTTGCGACGTTAACGGAAGAACAAAGTTTTGTGTACAAGAGATGCCTATGTACTGTGCAGTGTACGGGTGTCTTTCGTCCTCGAGAAATGACTCCGATAGAAGCTTTTTTCGTTTCCCAAAAGATGAGAGACAGTAAGTAACTTCATACAAAATATGCAACCAAAACTAACTTATTCTAACTATTCAGTTACAGTGAACAACTTTAAAAACGTTAGGTAAAGGTAACATTCTTTAGAATTATGTGTAGTTAAGAAATTATAATTGTAATATTTATGTGATCAGTGAAATTAGGTGTTGCTAAGGTAGATACTATCTTTTTATTTCTCCACGATACCACGTGAATATGACATTACGAAAATGAGTGCTTGTTACGTTGTATACTATATTAAAGTAAATTACGTTGTTTAGGTATCTGTTTATTTATGTGAAAAGAGCTATGACCGGTGTAACAGACTTTGTCAACCCTCATAGCACGCACACAAACGCAGCGTCTGTGCAACACGCCGTCTTTCAATGTATGGCCAAAATGAAAAGTTTCTTCCGAGTGTCCGGGGTGTGCCCTGGTATTGAGAGGCAGCAACTTTAGTTATGGCAAAAGGTTAGCCCACTCAAAACTTGGAATTAAAATCCCCGGTTCTTTAAAAATGCGGTGTAGGAGGCAAGAGGGACCACAATATCCTTTTTTTAAGTTGGTAGGAGTTTTCTATGACAAAAGAGCCTAGCTCCTAAATTTGATGATGATGTCAATTCCATACATGTTTTTCTTTTCAAGCTTGAACGTTTTAACAAGTTACGACTAAGCCCAGATGACTTTTACGTTACAGAAAAACATTTTAAGCATACTCGTGTCTTCGCAGAAATTACAATTAAGTCCTTTGTCAATTAAATATGAGAACAAACAACAATATTGCCCTCCGCCCAATTCGCGGTCAAGGTCTTTTTTATGTTACGTTTCATAAAATGCCCTGAAAAGTTATGTACAGTTCAAATTGTGGATCGTGCTCAAGCCACAATTTGATCTGTATGTATGTCAATCAATACACCTTTTACAAAAGGGGTCTTAATAAAAGGCCATTTTTATTTTTAGTATGGGTATCCTAAAGCGGTTAGGTTAATAGGATACACCTAACTACCAAGTTTTAACTGTGTAATGCTTTCAGTTTCAGAAAAAAGTGCCTGTGTCAGTGTCTGTTTGTCTGTCCCTCCGAACAGACAGATGGACTTCACGAAACTATACGGGTTCCATTTTTTGACATTCGGCTACGGAACCCTCAAACAATCAGGATTTAGATAATACTTATTACAATGTTTTTCAAAATGGGGTCAGGCAGCAGTCTATAATTTGTAGTTGCTTTTGCGTACTGTGTGCGCTCTCCTAAAGATCAAATTGGATATTGTAGTAACAACGAGACTACCTAGTCTGTACCTAGTTCATAAATCTCAAATAACGTATTCAATTTATCAAGAATCTGCTGCTGAACATTTTTTTTGATGTTTTACTAAGCCTCGCGGATCAAAATGACGACGTCGGGTCCGTAAAGAAAGGAATGACAAAATAATGTTGATAAACACACCCGTGAGAGGTGAACCATGGTTGTAAGTAGCTTGGTGCAACCTACACTTTCTTGGTTTTGATATCTAGAAACACCTACTTACAGAAATAATGCGTTTATTGTGTTGTCTGAGCACAATGTCCTTTACCTAACTGAACTGGTGTAGATAGTATGAAAAGTCACTATATTTGCGACATGGTCAAACAGACACACAATAGTATTTTCTCAATGGACTTAGCTATTGTAAGAGAATCTAAAATCCGGCTTGCACTTGTGTTGTTATTTCAGAGACATGGATCAGAGTCACATGTATGTATGGCGTCACATGTACTAAAACCCTACTATTGTCAACTGTATACCCATGTGACACGCAATAAAGATTTTGAGTTTTTGAGTTTACAAAATATAGCAGAGACCTTAAGCAAACTTTAAGCTAGGGATTTCCACTACACAATCACACCACTGTTATTAAATACCACTAAATATTGTTATTCAATATCCTTTAGTTCACATTTAAAGGTCCACCAAGTTAGTGAACTCATGCAAGTTTCATGACTTTTAAAATAGTAAGTATCCATTTTCATAGATTACCTTAAGTATAGAAATTCATAAAGATGTTCGTGATAAAAAAATGCGATAATTAATTTAATAAAAACCGGCTAAGTGCGTGTCGGACCCACGCACTGAGGGTTCCGTGCCAACTTTAACTGAATTAGGGATTCTTACTTCCACTTAGCCAAAATACCACTATATTTTATTGACCGCAAATATAACTTTGTTTTTCATAGTGTTTGTATGAAAGACAAAGTTATATTTGCGGTTGATAAAAATGTACTATATCTCAAAAACTACTAGTTCGATTTCGCTCAAACCAATTTTCGTTGAAAGTTTATGTTGAGATCTACATTACACATTTTTTTCAAAATTTTCACTTCCTTAGTTCAAAAGTTAGATGGGGGGGGACGCCCATTTTACCACTTTGGAAGCGTCTATATCTCAAACGTTAGACTTTTAGAATAAATGGTTTTAGGAACCTCAATGTAATTTTAAAAGGCCTATCCATAGACACCCCACACGTATAGGTTTGAGTAAAAAAAATTTTTTTGGTTTTAGTTTCATGTATGGGAGCCCCCCCTATAATATCATTTTTTCAAATTTTTTGTACCTGAATCGGAAAGCGGTAAAGAGGATACACCTACCTACCAAGTTTCAGCGGTGTGATGCTAATAGTTTCAGAATAAAGTGGCTGTGACATACGGACGGACAGACAGACAGACAGACAGACAGACAGACAGACAGACTTGACGAAACTATAAGGGTTCCGTTTCTTGCCATTCGGCTACGGAACCCTAAAAAGCAGGACAATGATATTTTAACAGCACTGAAATCCGGGAACAACTTCACAGATACGGATAAAGCTAATCTGCAATTTGTCCGGTTTCCGGCACAGATTAGTAAAAGTAGGTCATATTATGATGAGTCATTCATCAACACCTACATTTGCTTTTAAAAAGGTGCCTTTAATTTTTAAAGGTAAAAATACTGGCAGGTTGAAAAATGACTTATTCTTCACAAGTTGCTAAAAATAGGCGGATAATGCCACGACTCCACCAAACCGAGGCGAAAAGAGAGCAATATGCCAAATAACTACGCAGCCAATCTGATAGTTATACGAGGCAGTTGGTAGGTACTCAGAAAAATGTTAAGAAATAAAAGGTTCTCACAAAAATAAAAAGGAAATTCTACACCAGTTAAATAATGACAATGAAGTATAAAAAGTACTCATGATAAATTCAAGAGTTTTTATTTAAATTATATTTCTTACATAGATAATCTTTGCTTTGATGGCTTTTGTCCTTATTTAAAAATGAAAAACATTTTATTCGTATTATTCTTTTTTACATCTGATACTTGGTAAAAGCGAAAAGCTTGGAGAAATGTGACGCCATTTTCCCTTTTCAGCTAAACCTTTTTTAAAATTTTTAGGCATGTACAACTTTTTGATCGTGTTTATTAAAATAAATATAAGTACTTAGTATTACGTTTAGTAGGTATAGTCTTTGTAGACTGAGGGGTGAGGGTGGAGGATGAAAAAATACGTCATTAGAATACATCAGGAGGCCAATTCTCGTTCAGTTCGTATACGAAAAAAGTTTACCGATCGAATTTAGTTTTTCAAAGAAAATATACTTATTGCTTTATCAAGGTTACGATTTCTATGCATTTTGATTTCTGTATTGCGGTAGTTTTTTTTTACGTGAATATATTACATGATTTTTTCGATAGAACAGTGATACTCGTAATCGAATTATCACACGAAACGAAGTTCGATCATGTGAGAATCGGCCTCCAGGTAAGTACAGTTGCAGACAAAACAGTCCCCGAAAGCTAGAATAAGTCACCGGAAAATAGCCTCTAATGATGATTCGTGCTGCAGATTAGGACTGGGTATTGTCTCAGATGAAACACAGAGAATCACGTTAACTATACTTAGTAGTATGCAATCAAAAGTAACCAAGTGTATTTTTCTGTCTGCTTGTTACCATTACTCGGAACCTGTTTTTAGGGTTCCGTAGCCGAACGGCAAAAAACGGAACCCTTATAGTTTCGTCAAGTCTGTCTGTCTGTCTGTCTGTCTGTCTGTCTGTCTGTCCGTCCGTATGTCACAGCCACTTTATTCTAAAACTATTAGCATCACACAGCTGAAACTTGGTAAGTAGATGTATCTTATGCACCGCTTTTCGATTCATGTACTAAAAATTAAAAAAAATGAAATTTAGGGGGGGGGGGCTCCCATACATGAAACTAAAACCTAAAAAATTTTTTTTACCCAAACCTATACGTGTGGGGTGTCTATAGATAGGTCTTTCAAAATGATATTGAGGTTTTTAAAACCATTTTTTCTAAAAGTCTAACGTTTGAGATATAGACGCTTCCAAAGTGGTAAAATGGGCGTTTTCCAAAATTTTCACTACCTTAGTTCAAAAGTTAGATGGGGGGGGGGGGGGGGGGGGCATCTAACTTTTAACGGACTAATTCTATCTTATTAATATTCGTTTGGGCGAAATCGAACTAGTAGTTTTTGAGATACAGCACATTTTAATCAACCGCAAATATAACTTTGTCTTTCATACAAACACTATGAAAAACAAAGTTATGTTTGCGGTCAACAAAATATTGTGGTATTTTGGCTAAGTGGAAGTAAGAATCCCTAATTCAGTTAAAGTTGGCACGGAACCCTCAGTGCGCGAGTCCGACTCGCACTTGGCCGGTTTTTTAAACTTGAATTTGATGTGTACTCTCTCAATTATATTGAGACAAAATACATCTATTTTTTTTTCGTAAGGTGTAATAAAATAAGATGTTTTTTTAATCTGACCTTTAAGGGTTAAGTTTGGGTTGCAAGAGGCTGAGTTTTTTAGTAAGTATAAAAATCCTTATTTACTTAATCAATGGGTTCCACTTCATCATCAAACTTGAAGAGCTTATCGGTGAACATTTTTTAATTATTTACGCTTTTCCGCCATTCTCTTGACTTCTTGATAGGACGCTACATTTAACTTTTGTTTCTTTTGATGATGCATATGGCTTATTCTTGGTCTTCCTCTTCTCATTCTACCTCCTATTCTTCCCACTTTGTAGGTAGAGAGAGAGATAGAGAGAGTAGAGTTCCATTTAAGTATTTCGTTCATTGGCTCCGAGAATCAATCCATTAGGTCCTAAACCGCCATTAGTGTATTTACGAGAGCGATATAATGCGTTTAAATTTGCTGCGAATAGTTTAGGTAAAAAGGTTTCTTGTCTAGAAATAGTCATAAATTAAATAAAAAGAAAAATTTAGGGTAGTACCAACCTTTACAAAAAAAAAGTAACACGTAATCATATTTACACAGAATTCTGCTACAGCAATGCAATGCACAGAAAGATTTCGCTATCAATAAAATATGAATTGACTAACTATAAAAACAGTTCGTTTATTTATTTCAATTTAATTGTATGAGCTCAAATACCGGCTTTCAGACTAATGTGGCCATTTGTATCTATCGGCGTGGATGATTGCTTCCCAGGGCTACCATTCATATAACATTATTCTTTGATGGTACGAACTGATAAAAAAATTGAGTCGGATTGTTCATTTATTAATTAATTTATATATTATTTATTGCACAAACAAAATTAAGTACAAATGGCCGATTTAATGCTTTAAAGCAATCTCTACCAGTTAACCATTGGGTGAGGCAGAAACAATTCTTCTGGCGTACACTGAATACTCTCGGATTGAAATTAAAATCACTATACAGGGTGTGATCTGTAATAGGAGCAAAAAATTTAATCAATGATAGTTTTTTTGTAGAAAAAACTTTGGGTTTTATCCGCTAGTTTAAGAAAAAAAATGGAGACAGGTGATATTTTTTTTCAGGTTTAATAAAATTGTTTTATTAATTAAGTTTAAGAGAGGTTACGCTTAGAGTAAAAGAAGGTTTGGGCATTGAATTGAGAAACGCGAAGCCGATGAAGTAGATAAATAACTTTTTAAATTGTCAGGGTGCTGTTTTGAAAAAATGATATTGTCTTTGCTAAACAAAATAATAAAAATGAAATCTCGATTTTACAAAAAATAATGAAAGTGTTTTGTTTTGGTGATGTTTACAAAGACACTGTTAAAATATTATCACTTAAAACGATTTGACCTCATATAATTGGATAGGCTGACATTCGGCTACAATTGCACCTGATGTTAAGTGACAATGTATCCTAAGATGGACCGTGTCTGCTTAGTAACAGCCTGGTCACTCTCTTCTTTATTACCCAATTCCGTGTATTTTCTAATATCCAAACCCCGAGTCCCACATAGGTAAGTAAAAAAATAATAATATGTTGAAAGTGTCACAGACAGCCCTAGTAAGCGCGTATGCAATTAAACAAGTGTGGGTAATGCACAGCTCTATAAAAACCGAATGCGATGGAGAACAGGATAGACTTTATTTAATCTATTGCTTGGAAATACTTTATCTACTATTTACTTTGATAACTTTTTGTATAATGTTGTCCAGAGTGTTTGTTTCAAAAAATGGAATCCAATATTTAAGTGCTCAGCACGAGTAATATATGTACCAACTTTTTTACCGTCTTAAGTTCAATATCCCTGTTTCTTCGAAATTTTATAACTTCCTTAATAATGCTTGTGAATGAAATTGTAAGTCATTGACTTACAATTTTAAAGTAGTGAAAATCAAAGCAAAGAGTATAAGTTTTATCATTCCTACGGATTAATTAAGTCAACCCTACGTTAATTGAACCTTCAAACGTTCAAACGTCAAAGCGCAGTGATTTCTGAAACGCTTGACATCGAATTTGAGTTCCATCGATTTGCTAATAATTTAGGATTAATGGGATTAACTGGTAATTGTGTATTTTCATATTATTGATCAAACAATTAACCTATAACATAGCTATCTCTACATTTGCTGACCAACCATATTATAACATGCGAACCCGCATAAGTACGTCCGCGCGTTTGATTTAACCCCCTTCCAACCCATCGTAGTGCGATGGTTTTAAAGATAGTCTATCCTTTCCCAATAAATAAGCTATCTAATCTAACACGGACATATTTTTTTTCAAATCGGACCAGTAGCCCCTGAGATTAGTGCGTACAAACAAATGCCCAAAGGTGCAAATGACCAACCAACAAGTATGGTGCCCACAACTTCGTAACCTTTGACCCCTCGGCACATGTGATCAATCAGACATCACTGCCACCTGGCGAATGATCAATAGGGGTAAGTAGTCCTTGCTAATTGTGGGATGTATCTTTAGCCTGTTTCACTTACGGTAAATGAAGACTAACCGACGAATAATTAAAAAATATTTAATAATTTTAAAAAATACCTCATTCCGTATGAAGTACTTGCTTGACAAGCAACGCTAACCAGAACTTGTAAGGACATTGTGACGTTGTGAAACAGGCCGTTAGTATAGTACTCATGTCAGCAAGTTAACATCTATGGTCTAGGTACATGCGTAGACCAGCGGCCACAATCTGAAGCAGAAGAAATATATTTTTTACATTTGCGTAAGATCAGTAAAATTTTCTAATTTCCGCTGCATCAAATATCCATTTAACTTGTGTAGAAATATATCTTTAATAAAAAATAAAAAATATTTGTTATTTAAAAGCTTAATTCTAAAATTCTTCTCAGTCAATAAATATACGAAAACACGAATTTTTGTGTTAGCGTTTTTAAGCGGCGCCTGGCTTTTCGATAGATTATTCCGTATCGAAACTTGCACCACAGGGCTAGATTCTGAGTCAACACAATGTTCATTTCAAAAATTAGTTACAATTAACCGCTTAAAGATACGTAGATTCCTATTGGCGTTCGAAGATTCACGGTACTTAAAAAGATTACCCGGAAAGGGAAGCAGGTAAGTAAATTCTCATTAGTGTCGTTTCATGTTTAACTGCGCCCACGATAATGCTGCCCTTTTTTCCAAATTTTTTATGTGTGTTTTAGTTTGCAACGAACATCAAATTTTCTTTGTATTCCAATGTTTAATGACTTGATGTTTTAAACTCAAGATGTAAAAATAGTTTTTTTTTCTATATTTTATTCTCGTAACGTAATTTTGCTCCGTTTTTATTATATAGTGTTTTGTCACAATACAAACTTAATGTATTATAAATTGCAATTGTGAAAAGCAACTGTGTCAGACAAGGTATTGAACCCTGTGTGTTACGCTATCCGGGCGCCCGCCTATACCACTCAGCTATCGACACATTGGCAAGCCTGTTTAATTTTGCAAATGCTTTCTTTATTGCGTACGTAAATTCCTTGCCTGACAAAGTTGATTTTTAAAGTGCAATCTATAATATTACCATTGAGATACAGGTTTAACCTAGTTCAGGCAAAATAAGAGAATGCACTTAGTGATTAATTTTAAGTTCTACAATGTATCTAACTAAGAACCTATGAATTTCAATAAACAATTTATTTATTTATTATTTATTTATTATTATTACCTACTGGTGTCATCTAAAAAAGTATCTACAAACAAAACCCTTGACCCTTAAACCGGTACAATTATTTAGCTTTTTAATTGCCTTACATAAACTGTTCAAAATGTTTGTCTGTGTATCTACAACGCTCTGACACGCTAGGGGTTACTAAAGTTGTTAACCTATGAAGGTCCAAGTAGCGTATCTGGATACATTAAGGAAACTGACAATTCTGTGATTAAACCTTTTTATAAACTAATTGTGTTGTGTCCCTTGAGGGGTTAAGACTTATACTTTATTTGCATTAGAGAATCAGTGGTCTTCACTGTTTCGGGATTCTTGAAAATATTGTAATTTGTTAGTAAACAAATTAATATGTTTTTAAAGAAAATAAATACAAAGTTTATTTAAAATTAAACACATTACATCAAAACAGAATACAACTGCAAACATGTTTGAATTTTTAAGGCGCTTTTACTGAAATTGCCTGCTCAAGCTTGTTTTAACAGTTTTTCTTTCTTCAAATTAATTTTACCTAAAACATCTAATAACAATTAGCATGATTAGATTAAAATTAATTATTTCATATTGAGATCATAAAGCTACTAAGTTATTTTTCGAGATGATTATTAATAAATTCTACGCTTCGATAATTTAATTACAAAATGTATGTCCTAAGTAATTTGTATCAAGGTATATACGAGTGAATTTCAACAGGTCCATAAAAATCTTCATTCCGTGGTTTCTTTTTATCTTAAGCTTTTTAAAAAAACAAAGTCGCGTTTATGAAAGTACTTGATAATGTAAGTATTATGGCCCAATATCTAGCAAATAACTTAAAAAACTAAGGAGATATACAAGATTGAAAATTTGGTGCCACGGCGATGAAAACTGCGTGCACAGCGATGAAACAAGCGTCCACGGCAATGAAAGAACTGTGCCACGGGAATGAAGGAATCAATCCACGGCAGTGAAAAACCTAATATCTTTACCTAATAAGTAATTTTGATACTTTCATATTATTTGCCAATTTGCCAATGTTGATGATGAATGATGTTTTACTTTACTTTGTAAAAATTATCAGTTGTAAATATATTGTATGGAAGGTTAAAATGGTTTTGTACCGAAAAAACGTATCACTCCTCATTGCAAAAAGTTAGAACCATGCTTAGAACCCAATTAAGGTATAACCCGTTCAATTCATAAAAAAAATAACCGCCTTCAAAAAACTGACTAAAAAGCTTAAAATAACGCATTCGTCTTCTTTTCAGAAGAAACAAATTCTTTTGGAGTCGGTGCATGATGTCAAGCTTACGTACACCAACAGTCTACACACATGCACCGACTCCAAAATAATTTGTTTCTTCTAAATATGAGACGAATACGTTATTTCAAGCTTTTTATTCAGCTTTTTAAGAACGGTTTCATTTTTAAATTATTTTTTATTTCATGATTTTATATACCCTAAACGAAAATATACTTGATTTAACTAAAATAGAATTATTGCGCTATGACTTCTCGTTTTTGAGAAATCCGTGGACAAACATTCAAATATACAAACATACATACTTACGAAATTTTGCACACGTGTTTGGAAGCCTTAACAGATCAACATACTCAAATTTTATCCAATTCTAACGATATTACATACATACAGGTTGAATTGAATACGTCCTTTAAGTCGGTAAAAAAGAATGTTATGATGACAGTATTCAAATAATAGAGGTATACTTTTTAATTGGTTGGGTAACCTTACTCTTGGCTTAAACGAGCGGCCACAGTCTCAAACAAACGAATAGTCATATTTTTGAGATTTAGCCTCAATTAGTTCGATTGTTTTATTTTCTGCTACATCAAACATCCAACAACAACATAATTTAGTTACCTAGCAAATTTCTTTGAAGAAATAAAAAAACAATCAAGTATTTATCAATAATTGTTTTCGATAAACAAATACATGAAAACACGAATTTTATGTCAGCGTTTTTCGAGCGTCAACTGATGTTCGTCAGATAACTCTGTGTCAAGACTTCCAAGCCTCCTGCTATCGTTTTTTTAGTAAGTGGGATCAAGTCCATCCTTAAGACTTTTATCCTTTTGCAGGTAGGAATGGTTTAATAATATAAATTGCACTTGTAAAAAGACAACTGTGAACCTGTGACAGACGAGGAATTGAACCCCGTGTCTTACGCAATCCGGGCGTATGCCTATACCACTCGGCCACCGTCACATTAACAGGCCTGTTGAATTTTGCAAGCGCTTCTTAACGCGTAGGCTGCGTGACATCATCAATGTTGTGAGATTGCTCTCACAATATCTGAAGGAAAATATTTTTACAAATATTTTAACAATCAGTTAAGATGATGAAAGCCAATTTATAGTTTATTTTTGTTTTTATAGTGTTTTGTCACCATACAAACTTAATAATATAAATTGCACTTGTAAAAAGACAACTGTGAACCTGTGACAGACGAGGAATTGAACCCCGTGTCTTACGCAATCCGGGCGTATGCCTATACCACTCGGCCACCGTCACATTAACAGGCCTGTTGAATTTTGCAAGCGCTTCTTAACGCGTAGGCTGCGTGACATCATCAATGTTGTCTGTCACAGGTTCACAGTTGTCTTTTTACAAGTGCAATTTATATTATTAAGTTTGTATGGTGACAAAACACTATAAAAACAAAAATAAACTAGGAATGGTTTAATTAAATCATACGTCGTAATAGCATATGTCAGTGCTTGTAAAAACTGTATATTTTTTTAAACACGATATTGTTACAAATTAAAGTTAGAAATAACACTTTGATAAATTGATTAATCGAAGAAATTACAGTTTAAGAGTTTCTATTATTGACTAAAAATTCTAAAGTATCAAAAATATTTTTCCACCTAAACGCACCAGCCTGCCAGTACAGTGGCGGTGGCCCTTTGACTCCCGCGCCGCGCCACTCAGTTCCGCATTGGCTAAATAGGTGCGACGACGCATGCCCCTAGTGGTAACTATCATACGCGATAGCCAGATTACTAAAAGTGTAGTTTAAAAGATTTGCATCTTTTCATGTCTCAGTGCACGTACAAGATCGTAGGTGGGGGTTGATTTGTCACATGTTTTTGTACCGCAAAATACAAACTCAAGTAATTTTCAAGGGGAGTGAAAGTGTTGTTTGTAATATTGTGATAGTGCTTAGGCTTAGAATGAAATACACTAATCAACGTAAAACGTAAGTTAACTCAATTACCTACAATATTGAAAATAATAATATTCAGGGTGAAATATTTTTTTGCTACTTGATGGAAAAGTATAGTTTCGATTTAATATTGTGAAATCTGATACACATCGCCCTTGCAGGTCTTGAGGGCCAACTTGTAAAGCTCTGTACTGTCAGTATTCGATACCACCTTTTTTACAGAACCTTATGCCTCATTATACCATGGCGATGAAAACATAAGGCACAGAAATGAAATACTTGGCCTCAGCAATGAAAGTAAATCGTTTTAAAAGGCATGGCAATGAATTTTTTTTCATTGCCATGTCTTTTTTTTCATTTCCATAGCAACATTTTGCCACGGAAACCACGAAAATGAAAGCATGGCAATGAGAATCGAGGCAAAAACGTAAAATAACAAAAAAGCTTTTGTTTGTGCAAAGTAATAATAACTTCACAAATAAACATCATAGCAATAGCATTTTATCGAATGGCTTATCAAGAGGCAAAACTTATTCAAATAGAAGTTATACCTATGCACGGCGATGAAAGAAAAAATGTCCAGTAACGTGAAAATGGAATACTTAAATTTATGGCGCAAAAACGCAGGCACGTGCGGGCGTCCTTCCACGTCGAGCACTTAGGCGGCACTGCTAAGCAACGTTCAGCGGGTAGGGGGCGGGGCACAAGTCGTTAGATAAAACAGAATTCTCTAACTTGTTTAGGACACGGAGATGAAAGGTCCTTCTGGGACAGATGTTTTTTTATTGACAATTCGTTGTCTTATTAATATATTTGAATAAATCTATTCCGTACCAATGCTTTAACTATTCACGTATTTAATAAAAATAGGTTTTAATATAAACAACCAATAGATTTTTATCAGTAAAGTATAATATGCATCAAGGTGTCGTGTGGACAAACATGGCAATGAAAGATTTCGAGGTTTCAATTTTTTTTCTGGAAAACCTATTCATCCAAATAATAAAATACTTAGTGCTTCACAAAAACTACCATTTCAACTAATTGAAAAAAAATGATTGAACATGATTACTATGTTTTTTAGTATCGATTTCATCGATGCCACGCAGTTTTTGCTGTTGGGAAATCCACCCATACTCGCTTTTTAATATTATTTATTAGGAATCAGTTCAAACATGAGTATCAGTCCAGAACTGGACCAATTTTACGATAAGACTTTCGCCGGTGGAAAAACGCTTTGACATTTTAACTCTGAGTTTATGAAATCTGAATTGCACACCTTAAGAAATAAGAATTAACACCTTAAGGCCGGTTGCGTTCTTAATCGATAGTGAAATAAACTTTAAATAGTTAAAATTCGTTACCATGGATAATTACGAACTTGCTGGCTTAGGAAAAAAAATACCATCACCAATAGTCATTAAAATAGCCACTTCGTCAGTTGAAGGAATAGTTTATTCAAAACATTGACAAATAAAATAAAATAAAACATGCACATTCGTAATTATTCAACTGCTGGTAACATTTATTATCCATTACTTGACTAAACTATCGATCAAGAAACCGGACCTTGGGATGTCATAACTATCAGCCAAGAGACAAATAACGAAACCATTATGTAACGTATACTTACCTTTTATACCTTTTGGTGAGGCGATATTACTATCTAGAAGTCCTTAAAGCCGTATGTTCAGCGTTTTGTTTTCCAGCGAAGCATTGGATCGTAACCAGATATTCCTGTAAGCGGAAGCAGCTGGCGAAATTAAAACAGCACGCACCCGTTGCTTGGGTTGGCTTGTCGCGTCGCGCGCGACGCGGTATAGATAGATATAGGTATATACACGATCGCAAGATGTCGATATAACTGACGCTATGCTAACTTTCCTAAACTGTCAAACTTGTATAAAAAACGGCAGCCATAATGCAGCCATTACGCACTTGAGACAAATTGTCTACGACCTCGCGTTATGGATATATTAAAAGACTGTACCATGCACGTGGAGATAAATTATCTAGGTAGACGCGGTAAAACGCGCGACAAACGAGTTTATCGATGTGCCATGCAACGGGTGCTGGTAGCGCTAAATAGGTGTCCCGAAACGCAACATGATCTTCTATAGCAATTTTGTTTAGGTTAAATTAAAAAATACGCGGTAAAAAGGGTGTTTTTTTTTATATGAACTTTGCGAGAATGAAGCTAAGTTTGCAAAACGCTGTGGGCGTTCTGTTTAAAAATCAGTTTCCTCCTATTTCCTAGAAGAAAAATGTTACCACATTTAAGTTACTGGTACCATATAAGGTAATTTTGAATTAAGTATCAGTTTGCCTTTATAATTTTTAATACGTACATTGAACACATCTCTGTAGGTCTATAAGTCCAATACTTATAAGTTCTACAGCCGCAATCAGTGACGTCATTAATTTAATTTAATCTTCATAAAAATTGTAATATGTAAGTATTCACGTACCTATACGTTTTTCGAGACAATATTTACCCAATCAGGTAATACTGTAATGTTCGATCAAATTCCACCGCAAACATATGTTTTACGATTACATTTGAAGTGCGAAGCCATTGGTTTGGCTCAGCACCCGATATTGTATTCCAGACGTGTAACTAAACTAATTACGGCGACAATGTGAGTTCTGTTCGCATTCATAACTCGTGTTTTAGAGCGTTAATGTACTTATGATAAGGGTGCACGCACATTGCAGGCATAGAGCTGAATTTCATATGTTCCTTTTGACAAAGACAACCCTAGCCTCTTCCAATGCAAAATATCCACTACAGCTGCTCTTTATTCCCTTATGCTTGTAGCTCTTTAACTCTTGAGGGAGGTGATTTTCTAATCTAAAACCCAAGAGGTAAGAAACCCACAAGATGACATTGTGACAGCAGTCCGTTTATAATTTTTTTACTTCCTTTCCATGTGTGCAAATTATGATTCAATAATTGAGGAGTTCTTTTTTATTTATTCGAAGTTGGTTAAAAACAAACCAATTCAATAACTATAAGCGAAGATATTGATGATTATGTAGAATTTTTCACCACCAAAAAAAATAAATCTATCTGAAAGGTTTCTAATTCTCATTAGCTATCAGAGCCAGTTATTAAGAATGAGAGAGTTTGGTTATTCTAGAAGGTAGTGTGCATACTACCTATAATTGCGTTGCGAACTCCGAATTTACGTGAAACCAATTTGAAATGGCTTACCGTTTCTATGCCTGACATATATTTCATATTTCTTTGATACTGTTTGGTTGGATTTGATGGGCTTCTCTACTAGAAGCTTACAATATTCAGTGAAGATCCTTCCAGTGCCATGGCGAGTAAACGCTGCCAACAATTAAGCGTTCACGTGTTGGGTAGCATCAGTACTGGCAGAAGGCTAAAGATATTTAGAATAAGGATTTTGATTAGGTAAAAATAAAAACGTCAATTTGTGTTTCTTTTAGTCACAACCATAGAATTATTATCCCTTTTTAAATAGAACGACAAGAGCGAGATCTCAGTAGGAGAAAACTGTGCGATAAAAAGAGATGCGAGATGCGATGTAGCAGCACCATTTTTGGCGGATGTTGAACAGTTCGGCGCCCCATGGAGGCTCGCTGAAAATTACTCACATGTGTTTTTAGGGTTCCGTACCTCAAAAGGAAAAAACGGATCACTTTGTTGTCCGTCTGTCCGTCCGTCCGTCTGTCAAGACCCTTTTTCTCAGGAACGCGTGGAGGTATGAAGCTGAAATTTATATCAATTACTCAAGTCTACTGTCCCTTGAAGCTGTGAAAAAATCAAACTTCTAAGCCAACGCAATCAAAAGATACAGCCGTTTATGCCGCAAATTTTCGACACTTGCAAGGGAATCAAAACCTACAGGGTGCTTCCCGTGAACTCAGAATCTTGAAATTTCGTACGAAGCAACGTCTTATAGCATAGATAAAGGAAAAATTACGAAAACCATAAATTTTTAGTTACATACATAATATATTTTTTTTTAATAATTTTAAACTTACTACCCATTTCCTCATAAACGCGTAGAGGTATTAAATTGAAATTCATACCAAATACTCAGGTCTATAATACCTTTAAGCTGTAACAAAATCAAACTTCTATGTCAACGCAATCAAAAGAAACAGCAATTTAAGCTGCATATTTTGAAACTCGCAAGTACTCGCAAGGGAATCAAAACCTAAAAGGTACTTCCAGTCGACCTAGAATCTTGAAATTTGGCATTAAGCAACGTTTTATAGCACACATAAAGGAAAAATTCCGAAAACCTTAAATTTTTAGTTACATTACAAAATATATATTTTTGTAAAACGTTTGTACGGAACCCTCGGTGCGCGAGTCCGACTCGCACTTGGCCGGTTTTTTTTATAATTTCAAATGTAATTGTGTATGTTTTAGAGAAATTGTGCTTTTAAAACCTGGTTACTTGATCGGTGATTGATTATTGGTAATTACAGCAAAATAGCCTTAACAACTTTTCATTTAGGAGGTACCTAAATTAGTCCAAATCGAGGCCTGAATGATTTGTATTTGCCAATTCACTTTAAATTTAAAGTACGCATTTTGCTAGCTCTTTTCTATAAACGTATATTTACGTAAAAAATAAAGATAATATAACAAATAATGCATATGAACGAATATTTTGTGCAAAGAAAAAAAATTTCGTTACTTAATTTTATAGTCACTACAAAGTGGTGCAATAGGGCCTTAGTTCGCACTGTGCACAAACTTTATCATCTAAAGTTATTTTCGTGGTGCATTTAAGCGGACAGGCTCGTAACGGGAAACGCTTTGAGGTCCTTCGACTCTGATTACAAATAAGACTGTTCCAAGAGGCTGACGAGATACTGAGAAGTCGGAACAGGAAATGGCTGTCAGTCAACGTGTCTTTGATAATTTATTCAAATAAATGTTACAGTAATTTTGGCTTCAATGTATGTAGTCTGTACTATTATTGTTTCAGTCAAACTAATGTATTTACTTATCTGGTAGATCAGGCACATAATTACACAAATCATATTTATATTATAATGTCTCGGGTGTCGGGTCTGCATGGTTGTTGTGGTACGGACGACATCACGTCAAGGTAAACACTGCGGTATCTTATGCTGTTGTAATATGGGTTAGATTGCAACAAAAGTGGGTAACCAGATGTGCTGGCGATTGTACAACCATTGTTCCTGATACTTAATCTTCCATACTCTTAGGTATGATTAAAAATTTTCGTAAACAAAACGAAAAGTTAACGAAAACAAAATGTATTGGACCCATATGGGTGTGGGACCAAAGTGGGTATCCCACCCGGGGTGCGTCTCATTTGTTATACAATCATTTGATATAATTCAACTTTAATAACGATCACTTTACATAAGAATCATTTGTTATAAAAACACGTGATATAATTTTATTCATCATAACGTTTACTTCACATAATATTCATTTTATATAATACCATTTAGTATAACGTTCATATCTTATAAAAACATTTGAAATAAAACTTATTTTATATATCGTTCATTTGATATAATTTTGTTTGACATACGCATTATTTCATATAACTATTATTTGAGATACTAACGTTTCAAATAATGATTAAAAGAAATAACCGTCAAATTAATATAACTTTTACTTGGTATAACTTCCATTGGTATAATTTCAATTGTTTTTTTAAAACAAATTATCCAAAATCTGAATTATGTTAACCCCGACTCGCTTTGTTGCGCAAGGGCGGAGAGGCTGCACTTCCCGCAGAGCCGGAGACGTGGAAATAATGATGCATGTGTGCTTGCTTGCATGCTGCATGCCTGCTTGCTTGCTGCATGCCTGCTTGCATGTTGCATGCCTGCTTGCATGCTGCATGCCTGCTGCATGCTGTATGCCTGCTTGCATGCTGCTTGCCTGCTTGCTTGCATCATTGCCTGCATCCTGCATGCCTTGAATAACCTAGCAGCTGCATTTTTAATGTAATTGTTTTATATTATATGATATCATATAAATTGGAGTTTATATGAAGTTATCATTATATGTTTTAAATAATATTTATAAAGAGTGTTATCGTACATGAATGTTATACTAAATGTTATTATACTAAATAAACGTTAGAATAGAATAGAATAGAATAGAAAATCATTTATTCATACATGAAGCAGGTTACATAAGTACAAATATCACAAAACATTACACTTTTTACAGATATGTACCTACTTAAACATGCATGAAAAGGAATCTACTCAGCAAAATGCCGCAGAATCAAATGATCCGGCGACGCTGGTCTTCCGTAGAATCCTTTAAAGAAAAAGAAATAGAGAGCGCTGCTGCACACACAAAAACAAAATAAAAACAGTTTAAATGACTGTGTACACTAAATTTAAACAAAAACTTGAGTAAGAATGTGTTAAGCAACTCAAAATTACAGATAATATCAAAACATAGCAATGGAGCTTTCATTATAATTATACATACTTACTAACTCAACATAATAATATTAATCATGAGATATCCAATAACACTAAAGGACACGCGACAACAAGTCAATTGTATTACTACTTTATACCTCACATTGGAGCGACCTTTTGAAGATCTAGAAGGTACTGTTTATAATTCGACTTAAAAGAGCGCAACGTTGTTAATTTCTTAAGCGGTGGTGGGATGTTGTTCCAACACTTGGAGGCAGAGTATCGAAAACTTCCACGAAATGCTGCAGTGTTGTGACGTGGGTAGCTGAGGTACGAAGAATTTCTGATGCTATTTAAAAATACCAACTTTTTGAACAAATATGGAGGTGATTTAAATCGAATTATACCAAAAAGAAGACATGCGTAATGAAGTGAACGTCGGGACTGCATATTTATGAGGTTACTCCTATTAAGAAACGGGGTTATATGTGACCTACGCGGGATGGTAAAGCAGAAACGAGCACACGCATTTTGAACTCTCTGAATTATCTTCCTAGTGTAACCAAAAATGCAATCACCCATGACCGTATCCGCATAATTTAGCTTAGATAATATAAGAGCTTCGCAAAGTTTAATTCTGACGTCAACATCCAAATAGTTCCGAACCTGATACAACACTTTCAGTCTATAGAAGCAATTCTTTGCAATTTCAAGAACATGGTCATGAAAACGAAGGCTACTGTCCATAAGAACCCCTAAGTTACGAGCCTTAGTGACCTGTTCAATATCTGTATTACCAAGTTTAATATTAGGGCTGAATTTTTTTATTTTATTTACCTGAGCCTCAGATCCAAGAACCATAAATTTTGATTTAAGCGGATTCAAAAGAAGACAATTTTTATTAGCCCAATTTTCAATAGACTCCAAATCTTGATTAATTTTAGCAACAGCTGTCGGAGTTTCATCAGGTTTTACTTGAAAATATACTTGTAAATCATCAGCATACATATGATAGTTACAATGCTTAATAGATGAAGTTAAATCAGAGCTATACAATATAAATAAAATTGGACCAAGTATAGAACCCTGAGGCACGCCCCGATTCAATGGTGATGACTCCGAAAAGCATTTGAATCCATCCTTACCAATTACTTCTACTCGCTGTGTACGACCACTGAGGTAATCATGGAACCATTTTATAGCCACAGGGTCAAATCCATAATAAGATAATTTGGACAACAAAAGATTGTGGTTTATAGAGTCGAAAGCTCTCGAAAAATCAAGAAGAGTCAAAATAGAACCATTACCTACATCTTGCCCCGACAAAATGTCATCAACGACATCCATTAAGGCTGTAGCTGTGCTACGACCAGCACGAAAACCTGACTGCTTTGGAGGTAAAATGTTGTTTTTATTAAGATATTCAATTAACTGATGACATACTACTTTTTCTATAATTTTAGACATAAAAGGCAGAATACTTATAGGTCGGAGATCTTTTAATTCATTGGGATCAGATTTTTTAGGTAATGGCTTAACAAGAGCCTCTTTCCAAGCAGAAGGAAAGACTCCAGATCGCAAAGACACATTAACTAGAGTAGTAATAGCAGTAAGAGTCTGCGGTAGAGTCAAAATTATCATATCCCGCGTAATACCGTCCACACCCATAGCATTACTTTTAATATTGGTAATAATTTTAAGTACGTACGATTCATCAACAGATCGCAGGTTGAAGAAAGAAGAATTAAATCGATGAAATTCAAAATACGTGAGATCAGAAATGGTGACATCGTCGTTACCAGGAACATTAAGAAAATGACTGTTGATTAAATTAGGGTCACTAAGATGGGGAGGTATAACATTTTTCCTAGTTTTAAAATCTACTACATTATTTTTAATACTTTTCCACAACAATCTGGAGTCTTTCGAATGTTGATTAACATTTTGACTAAGAAATGCTGACTTTTCCGTGTGTATGGCTTTGTTAACAAAACATTTCAATTCTTTATAATATTTTATATCAGAATCTTTCTTTGTGCGACGGGATTTAGCATGAGCTTCATCTCTTAACTTTATCATAAACATAATATTAGAAGTGATCCAAGGATACCTAACTGGTTTAATTAAGCTATGCCTAAAAGGCGCATGGATATCAAATACGTGCAATATATAAGCATTAAAGGACAAAACAGAATCACTGACATTCCCTTCAACAATTTTTTCCCAATTTATATTATTCAAAAGAGTATTAAATTCATCAAAGTTAATATCCTTGAGCGGTCTATAACAGATCCGTTTTGAAGGAAGTTTGGGTTTGGTTATACGTAAATTAAAAGTAATAAAGGCATGGTGACTTAAATCAGGAATGTAATCAACAACTACACCAGATATACTAGTGGTACTGCAAACAACATCAATCAGAGTTTCAGAATGATCTGTGAAGTGAGTTGATTCATTTACATATTGTTGGAAATTGAAATATTGAAAAAAAGATGATAACTTCCTCGCATTGAGATCGTCAGCATTAAGCAAGTTAATATTGAAGTCACCAACTAGAATAATTTGATCAAACATAGATAGACTAGCAACTGACTCAGTGAGAGCATCTATAAAAGTATCTACACCAACCCATTGGGGACGATAAGCTGTTCCGATGGCGAGCTTTACACCATTCAAAGTGACACACAACCACAACTGTTCAACCGTTGCCGTATGCGGGGTCTTTATTTGTCGTGCACTAATACCGTTCCTCAAGTAAAAGCCCACGCCTCCACCGCGGTCGAACCGACCAGGAGGGCGCGGAACATGTCGAAGCCTATAGCCAGAAGGAGCAGGTGCGCGCTTTTCCTGCCCCTCCTTAAGCCATGTCTCATTTATGGCCAATATATCTACAGACCGATTTTCCAACGCTATCACAAATTCCTCATGGCGTTATTTGTTTTAATTATTATATCATATAAATGTTATATTAAATGTTGTTATATGAATTGATTTTAGCTCAATCGTTTGTTATACGTTTTAAAATTATATCATTCAATATTATATCATTCCATCATTATACTAAAAAAGTGTTATATTAAACAAAATTATATCATGTGATTGTATATGTTTTGAACTTTATATGATATGTTGTTATATTATATATTACACACCCTCCCACCCGCGATGTTGTGACCGCTCATTTAACTTAATAAATTAATTCCCTTAATTATTAATTTTAGCTCCAATTGCATGGCCCCGAGTCGGCTCACTCTGGGTTAAATCATTATTCTGTTGCTGTCAATTTCTTTGATACTGACAGAAAAACGCGTTGACATTTTAAACTCGGGCTAAATGCTAAAGGACCAAAGGTTTGTATTGTAGTAGTATTGAAATCAAAGGTATAGGGACCAAAATAAGTTTATTTTGAATCAACGTTGTCCACTTCCGCCAATACGCATTCCGTGTGATGATGCCATAAAAAATTCGAGCAAAGTGTCTTATAAAACATCAAAACAGTTGTAAGAACGCTCGCTCTATATTTTGGTGGGTCCAAAATATAGAGCGAGCTTCGAATATTCTATAGAACGCAATAGAACAACGAACGAATGCTCTGAGTAGAAGAATTTAATTAAGTGGGGATAGAATGAGCATTCGCTAGTGTAATTTAAATGGGCCTTAAGTAGCACTGTAAGTTTATTAATTTATTAACTTTTACATAGAGAGGTCATTTTTTAATCCGTAGCTAACCACCGCTTTTCATAGCAAGCTGTTCGTAGCACACAAATTCGTAGTAGTATGTACCGTAAGTACTCATAGTGGTTATAGTAGAAAATGGTAGTGTGAGTGAACAAACAGCGATTGCAGTAGTTAGATATTTGTAGCATTGCATGTTTCGGTTTTTATTTTAGTGATACCCAAAGTTTCTTACTATTTCTTTCCTCAAGGCCACGTTGTTTATTTTGTTGTTATGTCGAGCTATTTCCATTTGATTCGAGTTTAAAATGAGAATATAAACTAACGGTTGGTGTATTGATAACGTTAAGAAATGCGGTTTCAAGATCAAATCCTTGTAACTTGTGATAAAAGACGCGTTTAACCTTGCGAGATCATATTGTCTGGCGTATATCTATCTATCTTCGCTTCCCAGCCTTATAGGGGGCTCGTGGATGCACACACAACATAAATACAAGATGGTCGCCACGGTAATGGACCGAGCATTGTGTTAGACAATGACTTGTTCGCTTTGTTTGCGAAACTACAAAGATCCAGCCTTGCGATGCTGTCATTGTATATTCTGTGTCAGTGATAGTAGTGAAAGCTGTACGCAAAAAGCCGCAAATCGATGTACAGTTTAGCCGTTTGGCATACGCATACTAGAGGACAAAAAAATTACACTTTTTTACCTAAGAAAATCTTCTGTAGAGGGGGAGTGCTGAGTGTTTATTTATTTTGTATGGGGGAAATAATATATATCTTCAGAAACATATAATAATGCGTGATATCATTTGAAATAAGTATTAGACATGACGCGTCTACACGCGAATAAAAACTTTTGAGTAATACTCACTGCTTGACGTTTCGGCTGTGTTGCAAATGCCGTGGTCACGACGAGACAAGTACAACAACAACAACAACAATCACGCGAAAGTTTAAAATCCTACATCATTTGAAGCTCCTTATCGAGGTGGTTCTGAAACAGTACCACATCATTACGAGTACAGCATCAGTCATTTGTATTAAATTATAACAAAATTATTTTTCAAAACATGCTATGGTTGGCTATTCTCGTGCAGTTCGTATACGAAAAAAGTTCACTGATCGAATTTTCTTTTTCAAAGAAAATACAGTTATTTATTAATTCGGGTCACGATTTCTATGCATATTGATTTCTTACGTGCGGTAGTATTTTTACGTGGATATATCTTGTTTTGTTTTTTCGGTAAAACAGTGATACTCGTAATCGAAGCTGTCGTCAATATCTAAACAAATTTGACACCCCCGTGTATCCACACATCTATCCTTTATACGTACAATAATATTACGCCATTTCATTTAGCCTTAGGGACTTTCAGATGTCGATCAACGTGAAAAATAACTATTTCTTTTGCTATTTTCGGAATGCTCACCTTTACTCCTTGTAAGGAATAATCTCAGGTAAATACCAAGAACGTGAAGGGAATAATATCATTTACATCAATCATGCAATGTTCTCTCTTTGAAGACATTCGTTCTGTAAGTCTCTTGTGGCAGTGGTAAAGTAATAAAAGTTCTGATTCGATTTAAGGTGAGAATGAATACTCATACAGGGTGACTTTGAAAACATTGGCAATATTTTAAACTAAGATACTACTCATGATTCATAGTCCCTTCCACATATTAGATGAAAATCAATTGTTATAAACTGTCATGTGATGAAAACAAAAAAAAACATATTAAACACTTTAGACTTGATTATACCTTCGAATTAAACTAATAAATTAGTTCTAAAATATAAAAATATTATTAAAGTATAAAAAATTACTCCGTCTAAACGGATCCCGGAAATTGGAGTGAAACTTTATGATTTTTCTCGGTTTGGTCAAATCAATTGATTTTCATTTTTATATGTGGAAGGGACTATAAATCATGAGTAGGTTCTTAGTTTAAAATATTGCCAATGTTTTCAAAGTCACCCTGTATAGATTTTTGGCTAAATTAAGACTATGTATTCAGTCAGATTACACTAGGGCCTAGTGACTAGGCAATGATGGTTTTTGATATACAATTTCTACATGAATATTAATTCTGACGTATTTTCTGTAGATATATTTGCGTATTAAATTAAAACACACGTGAAAATGGTTTATGTTTTTTCTTAAAAATATTTGATATTTTTTCGAGAGTTGATGATCACATTTATTTTGAAATACTAGTTACATCTGTATATTTGCCTATTTCTGAAATTCTATAGAGCTCTTAACAGACTGACTAATATAATAAAATTGGCATTGAGTTTTATAAGTAAAAAGTTCAAATTAATAATTCAAACAACGTAATAAAATACATTTGTAGGAATAATATACTAAGCAACCTATCCAGATTAACTTAAAGATATTAAAAACACGTTTGAATTTAGAACTACTTAAATAATTATACAACCGTGCTTATTTCTTTTAAAATGAAATCGTGTGAATTTCACGTTCGATATGAGAACGCATGAATATTCCAGAACTAAAGCTAAAAAACTAAGCCAAACGAAGATGAATGCTTTAATATCGAAGTAGGTATAAATCAACGCCTTTCAGAGGTTAAATACGCCATTAATGGTTGTTCTGTACACGTTTAATTTATATGAAAAAACCTGATTGCACATATGACACGTGGAAATTTATTTTTAAAAGCCGTAGGTGAATGGTTAAAACGTCAGTTGCTTAAATTCGTAAAGAAATCAAAACAAAATAAATGCGAAAACAAAGTATGAGTGATGGTACCTAATGAATCGAATAAGCTCCATAAAACTAATATTCCGAAAATCATTTTATGATAAGCTTATAAGAATATACTTCAATGAAGTTCGGTCAAAATAAACAATCAATAAAAAAATATTTGGTACCAATCACACATACATTGGTCTCATCCGAAAGAAAGTAGCTTATGTTATGAAAATGAATGAAAAAAAAATGAAGCAACAACGGTGGCAGCATATTGCCTAGATCCGAGACATTAATAGAAAATTATAATTTCTACATTGACCGGACCGGGAATCGAATTCGGGACCCCGGAGCGGCGACGCCTTGAAATCCAGCGTGTTTAGCCACTAAACCACGAAACGAAGGTCGTAAAGGTTAATAACTTTTGTTACAATTAAGTCTTATAACATTAACAGAATTCTTACGTACAAAAAATTGCGGAACGTTAACGCACTTTCCATAAAATGAAAAGAAAAAAGTCTCAAAAATCAAAATTAAACCAAGTTCAAGAGACTTCAATATTAACCCTTCAGAACAAAACGATAGATACTTACGACCGGCGCGAGTTAATGAAACTTTTCAGCTTAGTAAGTTGGATGTTAAAAATAGAAAGGAATCCTAATTAGAGTGTGAAAGCAAATTAATATTGCCCGATCCGCGTTCCTATTAACCGCTAATGCGGGTTGCAGTTATTACCGAATGACGCCGGATGCACAGCCTGAAAAGATAGGCCAGATTATTAATATTAATCGCCTATTTTAACCGAAAAAAATCCAAACTAAGGTCCAGGGCCCCTATTTTTGAATCACTCGGGTCAAGATGGCTAGTGATATTCAATGATTAAAGTCGAATTTTGGAATGAAAACCAGTTGTAATCTACACAAAAAGGATTTGAAAAATCATTGCTCAATTTTGTGAGTACTCATGTCTAGATTTTGAGTGATTTCCGTTGATTTTTAATGTGTTTTCGAACGAAAATCACACGCCATATCCAAGCGAGTGATTCAAAAATTGTGTTCCAGGGCCCCTATTTTTGAATCACTCCCGTCAAGATGGCAAATTCAATTCAAATTCAAATTCAAAATCTTTATTTCAATTTAGGTCATGAAATGACACTTATGAACGTCAAATATAAAAATTAAAATAAATGTGCGAAACATGTCTCCTTATCTTTTGGGCCCTACCAGCGCTTCGAGACAGAACACAGACAATTAGGCAAGTGCTGAGAAGAAACGCCGGAACAAACTCAGTCACCACTAGCTGCCGTAAAATCAAAATCATCAAAGGTAAGTACATCAGTTGGTGCAGGCTGGACGGACCACACATTCGTGTCGTTTAGATAGTCTTGAACCTTATAATAGCCTTTAGACATAAGCGTGTTTTTAACGTGTTTCTTAAATTTATCAACCGGCAATTCGACAAGATTGTGTGGTATATTATTAAAGAATTTTATACAATTTCCCATGAACGAGTTACTAGTTTTAACTAATCTGAAGTCCAAAGGAACGTCATCAACAAAAACTTTGGGATGTCCCTCTTGCGAGAGAGACCTTTAATACTTTACTTCAAAATTCCGTCAGTGATAATTGTCGCGCTAGGCTCTTGGCAGTTTCCTGCAAAGACTCTGGCCACTGGCTTCATGCTTTACCATCAAAAAATCTGGGCACTCTCTTTGATAGTGAGTCTTTCCGGGTGTGTGTGGGTCTTCGCCTTGGTACTCCTATTTGTGAAATTTTTACGTGTCCCTGTGGCAAGGAGGTTGACAAATTTGGCCTCCACTGCCTTTGTTGCCAGCAAAGCGCTGGGCGTCTCGCCCGTCACGCCACTCTTAATGACGCCATCAGAAGAGCTCTTGCCACCATTAATGTTCCTTCCACGTTGGAACCACGTGGTTTGGTGCGTGATGATGGCAAGAGACCCGATGGCCTCACGCTCATTCCCTGGGAACGGGGTCGGGCCCTAGTATGGGATGCAACTTGTGTCGATACTTTGGCCCCCTCCCACCTCAGAGAATCAGCCCTTAAAGCTGGAGCAGCAGCGGAGTTGGCTGAAAACGCCAAGCGTCGCAAGTACGGCTCACTTGCAAGTGATTATGTATTTGCGCCGTTTGGCGTTGAAACGTTTGGGCCGTGGGGGCCTTCGGCTAAATCGCTGTTTAGAAAAATTTCGCCAAAACTAAATTCTGTTACGGCCGATAGTAAAGCTGGCTGGTTCCTAGCTCAAAGGATTAGCATAGCTATCCAACGCGGCAACGCAGCCAGCATTATAGCCTCCTTGCCACAAGGAAATGGTTTCATTTTTGAATAGGGTAGTCTTATTTTTTTATGTTGCATGTCTTAGTTTTAATTTTTTCTTGTTTGTTATTAATAAATAGACTAGTATCTGAAGTTAGGAACGACAAGCTTGTGTATATTTCTTGTGTTATATGGGTGAATGTCGCTTTTCTTCATGAAATTATCAAAATTTTTACGAACGTACATTATATTGTCAAAAATGTATTGAGAAGCCACAGTTAATATGTTGATTTTCTTAAAGACCTCTCTCAGGGAGTCACGAGGACTAAGTTTATAAATAGCACGAATGGCTCTTTTCTGCAAAATAAATATGGTTTCAATGTCTGTAGCAGAACCCCACAAGAGAAGACCGTAAGACATAATACTGTGGAAGTAACTAAAATATACAAGCCTCGCCGTTTCAACATCAGTCAGATATCTAATTTTTCTAACTGCAAAGGCAGCTGAGCTTAGCCTCCCAGTTAGGGCTTCAATATGAGGTCCCCACTGTAATTTTGAGTCAAGTGTAATGCCCAGAAATACAGTGGAGTCCATTAAGACTAGATTATTACCATTTAGTACAATATTTGGTGTAAGTTGCTTTACATTAGGCAAAGTGAATTTTATACATTTAGTTTTACTAGCATTTAGTAACAAGTTATTAGTGGTGAACCAATTCAATACTTTGGAGAGAGTATTGTTTACTTCGTCAAAATTTTCTTCATGTCTTTTCATTTTAAAAATCAAAGAAGTATCATCAGCAAACAAAACTATCTCACAAAGATTTTTGGAATGAAATGGTAGGTCGTTTACATATATTAGGAAGAGTAAGGGCCCCAATATTGAGCCCTGGGGCACCCCCATTTGAAGGGGGGCACCGGAAGAGTAGGTACCATTTATGTTAACTGATTGTATTCTACCTTATAGGTATGAACTTAACAACCTAGATGAGTTTTCCGAGACACCATAGTGTTCCAACTTAATGAGCAGTGTTTGATGGTCTACACAATCAAACGCCTTTGATAAATCACAGAATACACCTACAGCATCATGTTTGTCTTCAAAAGCATCAAGAATGTGTCTGATGAGTGCTACCCCAGCATCAGTTGTATTTCTACCTTTAGAGAACCCAAACTGTTTTTCGTGTAGTAAATTATTAAGTTTAAAATGGGAAAGTAATTGATTAAAAATGAGTTTTTCAAAAATTTTACTTATTGTGGGTAATATTGAAATTGGCCTAAAATTGCTGGGGTCACTTTTGTCTCCTGATTTAAATAAAGGTACAACCTTACTATGTTTCAATAAATTTGGAAACTGATTTTGATCAATACATTCATTAAAGATATAAGATAAGTAAGGAGCTATTAGAGGTATAATGGGTTTTATTGTGTCTATTGATATACCCGATTTATCCTCTGTTTTCTTTTGTTTTAGTTCTTTGAATGTTTTTATTATGTCTAAAGGACCGATGTGTCTGAATTTAAAAGAGGACTCGCACCTATCAACACTCGAAACTAGTAATGATTTCGCCTGAAGTGAGCAAGAACTCAACTGTTTAGTCGTCTCTATAGGAATATTACAGAAATAATCCTCAAAAGCGTTTGCTACCTCATCATCAGATTTAATAAGTTTGTTATTTATTTTTAGACTAAATTTGTTATCTTGAGATTTAGTTTTACATGTTTCTTTATTTATAATATTCCAAGTTTCTTTGATCTTATTACTAGACTTTTTAATTTTATCGCGTATGTAATTTGACTTAGCTACATAGCAAACTCTTTTGAAAATTTTAGAGTACCTCTTAACGTACTCATGAAACGATGGATCCTTTCTATATGCTTTTTTGCTATACAATTCAAACATTTTTTTCCTACTTGTATAAATTCCTCGAGTAGCCCAGTCACTGAATTTCGGTTTACAGTTATTAATAATAACTATTTTCTTTTGGGGGAAAATAATATCAAATTGTTTTTTAATTACCTGAAATAATTGATCATACAATTCACTAGCATTTTGTTTATCAAAAGGTATAAACGGTAGTTTATCACTTATAAGGTTTTTAAATTTGTCCTTACTAGATGCAGTGACCGGCCTGCATTTTATTTCAAGACGGCGTGAAATTAAATGGTTCTGTAGTGTAACTATCTGTCCGCAATGATCTGATTTTACAAAATTAATAATAGATTGTTTGATGATTTTACAGTTACAAAAAATATTATCTAAGCAAGTAGCTGTTGTAGGAGTTACTCTAGTGGGCTCAGCAAATAATGGAGTGAGGTCAAATGATTTAAAAATGCTCAAAAACCTAACGCGATGTTCCTCCGTAATATCTATTATGTCCACATTTAAATCTCCACATACAACTACTTTCTTTGTAGTTTTGCATATTTTATTTAACACATTTTCCATTACAGATTCAAATAATTTAAAGTTTCCACTTGGGGGTCTATAAACACAGACAATAATGTAGTCGTCCAGCTCCGCACACGATATCTCAATAGTTCGCTCAATCGTGAGAGACACTATGTCTTTTTGCTCTTTACATTTAAATTTATTATTAATTAATATAAGTGTCCCGCCGTGAATTGCAGTCTCCCTAGTGAACGAACTAATAAGATTATAATTATCTATTGATAGCATCAGTTCATGCTGCTTGAGCCAGTGCTCAGTTATGCAGAGAACATGAATATTTATTTTATTTACAAATAATTCAATTACTAAATCTTTTCCAGAAAAGCCTTGAATATTTTGATGTACTATATTTAATTGATTTGATTCTACAATTTCTGATAAGCAAGAGTTATCCTATATTGTCTGATGTACTAATTTAAATGATTGTTGGTTATTGGAAGCAATTCCAATGGTTGAATATTCATGTCAATAATCTGCTCAATAAAAGCAGATTTGGTAGCCAAGTTCTTGGCTGAATAATCAAAATAATATGATAGCGACATTGCTATCTGTCGTTTGAAATAATTATTGACATAATAATTATCTCTCGTCAAATACACTTTGTTTTTAAAATAATTATTCATGTCAAGTAGGTGGAATTTATTCACCTCATAGGATGTCAATTTGTGCAGTTGCAAATTAAGTTTATATCTTATATTATTTTCTTCATCTGGCAATCCACTACTATAAGGTAATGTAAACAATAGTGTTTTATTCACATTTAATTGTTTTAAACTGTCAAAGTATGTAATTAGGTTTTTCTTGATCATATTACCTCTGTTTCCTATGAAAATAATTAAATCTGAATTTTCTTGAAACTCAAAAGAAAGCACTTTCTTAACTATTTCTGAATATGATGCCCCTGGCATGCAATGGTTGATCACATTTTGTCCCATGTAGTTTGATAATAAGTGGCCCATGTTTTTCCCAATCTGATCACTAAACAAAACTATATTTTTAACAGACCTGCTCAGCGATCCACTGGGTTGAGCACAAGAAGTGTTAACACTACACTTATTTCTAGTAATCTTATCGGTGAGTTGTGATGACTCAGACCCAGATATATCAATGGAGTTTTTTGAAATTATATGTGAAGAATTACATTCACAGGAAGCTATTATATTTGTCAAAGCCTGGATATGTTCACCACACTCCTTTTTTGTACAATTGTAAGTTTCAGTCATTATTTTCAATGACTGCCTAAGTTCCCTTATTTGACATTCTAAACTCATCACATCTTTCTCATATTTACCTACATTTTGTTCTAAAATTAATGAATACATATCCAGTTCATCTCCAAGTTGTCTCCGCTCATTGATATATTTTACTTTAGTGTATAAGGATTTTTGGTTTTTAATTAATTTTTTAGTTTTTTTTATGAAACGGTTTATTCTAACATATTTCTTGAACTTATTTTTGCTGCACTTAGTAATACCTTTAGAAGGTGTGTCATTAGTTAAATCTATTGTCAAAGTTGGTTGATTACTAGGTGCAGCTGTAGTCAGGCTGGGCGCACTACCAACCAACTTATCAAATAAAAGGTTGGTTTGGCTGTCTATTTGGTCCTGTTTCTCCGTCTCCAGCTGGTTGATTTGATTATGGGCATCACCAAGATCTTGTTCAAGAACAGATGGCGATGCGAGGCGAGTGATATTCAATGATTAAAGTCGAATTTTGGAATGAAAACCAGTTGTAATCTACACAAAAAGGCTTTGCAAAATCATTGCTCAATTTTGTGAGTACTCACGTCTAGATTTTGAGTGATTTCCGTTGATTTTTAATGTGTTTTCGAACGAAAATCACACGCCATATCCAAGCGATTGATTCAATCAAATCCGATAATCGTTCGACGATAATCGTTTTGCGGATCCGAAGCATTTCGTAGTAGTAAGCATTCCATACTACAAAATCTTTCGCATCCGAAAAACGATAATCGCAATGACGGATTTCGTTTTTCGTAGTAGGTCGTCAGTTGCGTGATTGATAGTTAACTCTTCTAATGTTTTAATGGTTACCAGCGGTTAAATATTTATGATTGTGGACGTTTTGAAGAAAATTGACATTAAATAGCCATTCTGACATTTGGTCAAGGTCATCAAAACACGCACAATCGTAAATATTCAACGGCTGGTAACGTCAGTTTACAATTCTTTTATTTAACTACGATCACGTAACTAGGCCTAAGCCTCTGAGCGATTATGCAGTAGATATGTCCTTTCTATTAGCGAAGCTAAGGCTTCCGGGAATGATGGTAAACTTGGCCGTTGTTTTACTACGTTTCCATTTCATAAGCACATACGGTGACGTATTTTACTTCATGTTTCTTCCGCTACCGTATTGGTGTTTTATATGAACTCGTAGTTAGGTTCAATAAATCTTACATAGCGTGGTTTAATATCCGTACTTCGACTACAGCGCCATCTAGTTGTGTGAAGAGTCATCTAGATGCGATGGTATCTAGTGCGGGAGGTAGATGTCGCTTTTCGATGGTTATTTAAAAGTGTGGTTACTCTTTTCCGCAGGCTGTGTCAAATTGTTAGCGCTCTTAATTAAATGACGGAGCGATTTTGTAGCCACCTTTATCCTGTATATACAAACAGGAAGCTCGTTTTTTTCTATCTTTAATTTTCTAATTTTAATTATTTGCACAAGTTCTGTATGTTCTGACAGTCAAAATTGTTAACTACGTAAAATCTTATATGAAAACTTGTACTATGTATGTAGTTAAATTAGTTTATATTAATAACCTTTTAATAAACTTATTTTAATAAAAATAAAAATAAAATACTTTGCTCAGTTTTTTTTAATTATTTCCTTTTCTGGATTTAAAAGTTGTATTTATACTCCAAGCAAAAAATGTTTGTGTGTTGTCAAATTATACCAAAATATTTATCCAAACTCGCCTATTTCTCTGTGTGTCACTATGCACCACTATAATTTAAGCGAAACAAATCTTCCTTGTATCTCGTCAACAAAACAGGGAATACCACTCGTCGCCGTATCGCTCTAATGTCACCGATCCATCTCAACTATCGTGAAAAAGTTAGCCTATCTGACCCGTGCGACGTTGCATTCTGTGAATTGTAAATTGAACTTTTTTCACGTAGTGAGTTGTTACTACAGAGAAGCTATGCCAAGCAAAAAAAAAACCATAAAATTTGAATTTCAAATATGAAATACCTTCTATTCATATACCTGAAAAGGTAAAGCATAGAGTTCGCATTTAAACAACCCACAACCTCAAAGGAATAAATGATTATGATTACCTAAATATGATTATGAAATCGTTTGTTTGAGTTGATGACAAGTGGCATCAATTCGTGGAGCACGAAATTTTTTCGTGGTGTCAGTTCTATAGTTGTTAAATGATTTTGCATGACTGATTAACATTTGAAAATAGTTATAACATGAAAGAAAAATCTGGTGAAAAAACACCTGAACCACAAAATATTCGATGACTGGTGTTGTATTTTATTGAATATGGCATCCTGTTCTAATATTCTTGTCGAATTATTGCATTTGTGATTTATGATTTAGAAAAAAATTGTCTTGTTTTAATAGAATCTTAGCATTCAGTTATATTACCAAAGTAAGAAGGAACAAACACATCAAGCAGGCTGCGTTGAAAACGTAATTAAACTTTTCCCTGTCAACGCAAAACATTTGACAACTTGCGAAAAATCTCAGGCTTTATTTCAACACTGGCTGGTTACAAAAGCCAATACAAAAAATTGCAGGCCGCGCGCTTATTCGATCGTCAATTGTTTATTTTACAGAATCTCTTACTAAGCTTATTCATCAAATATTTTAAATACCTACTCGTTATTGTATTTAAATTTAACAGCCACATTTTTTTTACCAACAACGCCAATTAAACCGTACACCGTTTTTCAATATGAACAAGAAAAGCAAATGATATAACCATCAAGAATTATCAGTACAGGCTAAATTGTCAGTACAGGCTATGAGAAAATATTTATTTACAGAGACTTATTTTATCCGAAAAAGGTATTTTTAAGACATTGTTTTGATGCCCAACGCAATCCAGTTGTTTAAGCGTTTCCATTTTGGTTTGAAACTTATTTCAATATTTTTTATGTTATTCGATCCAATGGTCTAATCCGATTAACGCAGATTTGAATAAGTCTAGTTTCAAATATGCCTCAGTGACTCCGTGGTATGTAACAGACACACCCACTCAAAGCCACGTTTTGGCACAATACAAGTTCGGTAGTTAAATAACTTTTCACAATAAATAAGGTGTTGAATTTAGAGTATGGCTTATGATATGGCTTGTTAGTAAATATGTACATAATGTCTGCCTGTTTCATAATGTCTGAATAAGTCCCATGGAATCAGTGAGTGGTTACTACTTCGTATAGAGAAGCTATTTTATTTATTTTATTTTTTTATTTATCTTTATTTGGAAAACAAACAGCTATAAATAACACATTTGGCTTAAAAGTAATGCATTGTTCTTAAGCAAAACAGTTTATGCCAAGTAAAAACTGTGTCGCAAAAACGACGACAAGATTGTGACGTTTTCTTTGAGAATTCCGAATTATGATTTGTACTACGAGTTGGTGCCGTGTCATCAATTCATGGAGCACAAAATTTGTTCGTGATATCAGTTGTATACGCTAGTAATAGTAGTTCAATGCATGGAATACAAAAAAAACTTGAAACCTACCTATTCAACAACAAAGTATATTTCTTGTGGCATTAGCATTAGTTTATTGTTTCAAACAAAATCACGTTTTACATTAAAAAAAAATTATTCAATTCACGTAAACAGTGTTTTTCGCCTGCGACTGATTGCGTTCGGAATTACTGAAAATGCAGCTCCACTGTGGCTCTGGCATTTGGTTAAAAGCTTTGTATGATGTGAAGTGAAGCGGCTAATTAAATGATGGCCATTGCCTGTGGGATTGCGGGAAGGATCAGTGCTGCGCGGAAAATACAGTTCCAGTTCCAAGTCATTTTTTATTTTAAATTTTTAATAAAATTTATATATTTTTAGGTACAGCGCTTGGTAGAGTTATTAACAGAGAGTAGGAATTAAAGGTGCTTGAATAGATTTTAACCCATTAGTACCATATTGACTACGAGTACATAATTAAATCAAACCACACATAAGTTGAAGAGGTTTTTATGTGCGCGTGCATCCATCCGATCTGAATCAGCCGATGTTGACGCATATTACTTAACTGCAATGGTACAGTTCAGATTTTATGATCATTATCATTTGGCAAAAATTGCACCAACAGTCTGGCGGCAGTCTGGCCTATCAGTCTGGTCAGAATGATCGTGTAACCTACAGCGACTGACAGACTGATGAAAATTGTACCGCGAGAATGGACCATCATTCTAGAACGATATTGTTTTACTCACATCATATTTTACCAAATTTTGAGGCCTTTCCAAAGTCTACTTCAATTATGTTTTTCCTGGAACTTACATTTAACTGTGGCGCTACCATGTGGAATTCATCCAGTTTGGAGGTTCTACCCGTCATGCTCGCTCCAGCTGTGAATCTTGCATGAGTGAAAAAGACGGCTGCAACACTTAAAGGGTTATATTTCACCGGTACCAGTAACAATCTGTACACGCGTCCGAGCTGGACGCGTCACCAACTCTCCATTAGAGCTATATACATTTTGTTGGTAGCGGTGACTGGTTGCGCCACCATGGTGTCGCCAGGAAATATAGCCCCTAAAGTTTTGCTCGCATACCGTAACAAACCACGACCGTGCTAAGATCGTGTTAAAAATATTGTTGTATTGAAAACTATGACACCTTGCCTACTTGACCGATCCGTCACCGACAAACACCGTCGCGTGCCATGCGTGGAGCGTGTCACCACCGGCAAAATACGTTCTCGCTAGCTCTCACTCTCGTTTCACATAACGTCGAGACAGAACGCTATTAATCCGTTCAGTAGGCAAAGTAGAGTGTATCGTGTTGCTTTTTGTGCCTGACACGTTTCTAGCACAGTCATGGTATGGCACGGTGCAGTGGGAAAAATATTTATTTTTATTTTATTTTATTTTTATTTTTATTTTATTAGAACACAAAACAGTTTACAGTTGAGGTGAAACAATTTTTTTACAAAATATAATTAAAACTAAACTGTAAGCCACAACATATACAATATTTACTATTATTACCATGAAAGTTTAAAACAATATATTAAAACAATAAAATATTTACTGTATGTAAGTATAGGACTTCTGGTCCCGTTTTCAAACTAATAAACTATCGATTTTAATGAAGTTAGCGAATTATACAAGTGGTAACTATTAGAAACCGTGGAAACTTTAACAAGGTGTTCAGTCGTCAATAGATAACTATCTGAGGAACTCCTAAATTAGTCATTAAAGTGACGGCAATAGAAATAAAGTTTCTAGGAAAGGACGCGGTCGACCCGCCATACATTGCTTGCCCCAAAAGTAAAAATCCATGCGTCACGACCAAAACTAATTTTATGGGTTCGTTTCTTCGCCTTTTAAAATAATATAAAGTAATATAAGCCGTAAATAGCGGGGTTTTCACATAAAACGAAATAAAATGTGTGGGGTCAATCTCTTGCACACTATTTCTAGATCATAGCGCCATCTGTGTCGAAAAACCAACATCTAGGCCACCAAAACTAAAACATAGAAAACTGCCCCGCTAGGGTGCGTAACGCGTGAAAATTACGATGACGCAAACAATAGCCAACGAAAAGAAGTTCCTTGTCACAGTTTTTTTTTCAAGTATTAGGAAGAGGTTGGTTGGTTTAAAGGTTAGTACCTATGGGAGGCAAACGTCATCTTCCTTCTTAAAATAGCGATTGCGAGCGCTTACTTATTTAACTAACTGCCAGTTATATGACACTGTATGACACAATATGCCATTTCTTAAGCGGTCGCCAGTTTGCTTATAAGTGCTCGAAACCGCTATTTTCTGCCAAACACAACAATTTTTGGGGACAAGAAATTGTGTTCAATCGTTGTCCTATTTTTTTGTAGATTTATATGCCGCTAGATAAAAGCAAAGTAAATTGACAATATTGTATTAAAAATTCAATATATTTTTTGCAAAATGATATAGTCAAGTCTCATAATGCTTTTCTTTAATCAAACATAAAACGACTCTGGGGCAATTTACGACCGTTTCCTTTGTCGTAATTGTTGCTGCTTACCAAATATCCCAAGGTCAAATCATTTTAAGTGATAATTTTTTAACAGTGGCTTTATATACATCAAAGAAACAGGACTCTATCATTATTTTTTAGAAATTCGAGAATTTAATTTTTTCATATATTTTTTTTAAAACAGCACCCTGACAATTTAAAAGTTATCTACGTCATCGGCTTCGCTTCACTCAATTCGATGCCCAAACCTTCTTTTTCTCTAATCTTAGCCTTAATTAATAAAAAAATAAAATTTGATAAAAATATAATTAATAAAAATATAAAATTTCTAAATTTCATAAGATGTCCTAGTTCTAAAAGTAGCTTTCCCTCGGGATCAGATAGAAAGGCTTGCAAAAACTTAACGGAACAAATGAGCTCATTTCATTGAATTCACGCTTTACCTACTCATACCTTTTTGTGTTATTGAAAATACTACCTACACCTGATGCTGAACGGGAAAATAGACTATAAGGATAAAGAAATACTAAGATTCCTGCTTTTGTAACAGCTAAAGAAGAAAAAGGGTATCAATGTTTCCCCATCCTGAAGATAGACAGGTACTGTCGGAATCTTTCCAGGCATATGCAATGGTTGACTGGTAGAGAATTCTTTTAGCATTAAGTCCGCCATTTGTACTTTCTTTTGTCTCTGCAATAAATAATAAAATAATAATAATAATGCAGACCTAATCATTTTTTTTTATTGGCACCTAAATGTCAGTTTGCTTCTCGATAATTAACGAATAGTAAAATGATGTTACCAGCGGTTGAATATTTACAATTGTGCGTGTTTTGAAGAAAAAATACCTTATCCAAATGTGAGAATGGATATTTTAATGACTGGTAAAGGTATTTTTTGTTCATAGCTCGCACAATCGCAATTATTCAACCAACGGTAACGACCTTTTTAACCATTAGATGAAGTAAACTATCGATAACGAATCCCGCCCGGCCCTGTCTAACAAGACCACATAAGAACATACCTTCTTGAATTTAAATAGTTACAAATCATTTTAATAATATTCTATTTTAAATTGTGGCTGTGTAGTGTAATAATTTCATTGACACTGTAATATTGATAGACTAATGACAAATGAAATCTAACAAATTGCTATAGATGTAAAAATTTGCATACCTTGTAAAATTTGTAAAATTTTTAAGATCTTTGTAACTGTATTCTTGCAAATAAAGACTTACTTACTTACTTTAACTGATGACGTCATCAAGAAGAAAGTGAGATTTAATTTACCTGAACCTGTTATTATATTTGAATTCGTAGATAGGTATAACTATTTTCCTCATTTTGATCTCTATTTATTACATTCACGCCCTCAAGTGAGATTGTAATCAAAGCCGGTCCGATAAAGGAAAATACGAAAGATATTGGCCAAATTAATTTTCATGTAAGTAAAGCAATACTTGCGTAAAGGTGCCTTTAGTAAAAAATTAAATTCTTAAGTAAGTATTAGAATTTTTTTAGGATTTGTGATAACCGCATTTTCTTTCATTCTAACAAACAAAACATTTGCAGGCTTCTATTCCGATTTATAGCAGCTGGGTACGTGTTTTGTTCACATCCTGCTATTTTATAGAGCAAGGGTTTTTTGTTTTCTATTGTCACATCAATACCTATTCTATATAATATCTATGGTGTCCAATAGTTGCATGGTTAAACCACTGTAAACAGATACTAGTAAATAAATAAAAAATACTTTTATTAGATACTAGTGGATGCAAGCCCCCAGCCCCGTAATTCTAAAAGTTAAGCGGTCCCATTCTTATCCCATTGTTTCGCCCCAGCCCCGTCCCGCCAGGCCCCGGCCCCGTCAAGCGAGATAAAAATTATCCTATGTCCTACATCTGGTTCTAAGCTACCTGGGGAGGTAGCAGGTAGAACGGCTGAACCGGTTTGGATCATCCAAATCGGTTCAGTCGTTCTTGAGTTAAAAATAGTGTAACTAACACGACTTTCTCTTTTATATATTATATCTATACATATGTGTTTATGGTTGCAACAAAGAGTATCTTGTTGTTTCTTTGCTAAACAGTATCAAAGACACGTTTGTTGTAATGAAATTATTATTCTCCACGATTCGGTATCGCGTTTAATTTCAGTTTTAACGATGCATTAACCTGCGACATATAAAAAGATAATTTAGTGTTAAATATGGCCACGTTAGTGATGCCATTACTTCTCTTATAGCTTCATAAAGGTTTCGCGAGTTATAATCAAGAGTTTCGGATTAACCATAAAGGTTGATATACCTACTTGTATTTATCACAAGCAATTCCCTGAAGAGAGCGTACATGGGACAACCAAATGGGAGACACCCGGTTGGACGTCCTTGGTACCGCTGAAAGGAAGTTGTAGCACAAGACCTGCTTAACCTCGGCCATAGCGACTGGCAAGAATTATCATAACTAGTGAGCGTTAATTCAACAAAATGATTTTTTTTATACTGTAACTTTCGTTCACCGCAAAACCAGCTAAATTTATCAGCTGTTTTATTCAACGATTTCCGAACGCAACGCGTGGATTAACTCAACGAACATTTAACGCGCAGTCGCTTATAATGTCAAGCGAAGCTGCTTTTTCTTAACCAGTTGAATTTGTTAGCTGTTTCTCACAGCGACTAATTCAACTCCATTTTTAAATTTTAACTGTTTCGTCTAATAAACTGCTACGTCCAATGAATATTGACGTTACTGCAAACCAGTTAATAACGTTAAATGCTTTTTTTAACAGGTTATTAGTTTGTAATTAACAGTTTCATTTCGTTAACGCAAAAACCGTCAACGACCCACCCCTACGCAAGACCAAGATGCATGACGTGATCTGGAGGCCAATTCTCGTGAGTTCATATACGAAAAAAGTTCACTGACCGAATTTTCTTTTTGAAAGAAAATATAGTTATTGCTATAACTCGGTCACGATTTTTATGCATTTTCTTTTCTTTCGTGAGGTAGTTTTTTTTTGCGTGGATATATTACTCGTTTTTTTTTTCGGTAAAATAGTGATACTCGTAATCGAATTACCACACGAAATAAGTTCGATCATGCAGGAATCGTCCTCCTGGTGTCGGAGGCCAAGACTCACTTTGGGTCGCTGAGTCACCCTGGTAAGTAAGTAAGTAATTCCTTGTGACTTCCACTGAGCAAGTATCAGATTTTTCGCAAAACATACTTGGGGACTATTTCACAATCGACAAATAGACACTAACAAAACAAATAATTCAAAAATGGAACATTAATTCGTATGAAGTATTGGACAGATAACGCCAACCGGAATTTATAAGGACATTTTGAAACAAGTCGTTACTTATTTTATTTTGATTGAAAATCAAATGACCCAAGAATAGTTTTTCGTCATCAATAGTTTACTGTAAGCATGCTTAAGTAATTGAAAGAAAAACCAGAACAACTGTTCTTCCTCACTTCATTAATTACTAACATGGCTTAGTGATGGATTGTGTTTTCTTTGTAATCTCATTATGTCAAATACTCACTGTTTAGTTGACTACTCAACCTTAGTGCGATGAAATTCCACTAATGGCAATTGCTTTTATTTCTTAGAATAATTGGTAGGTACAGGTAAACCGCTTCACAGCGACTACGCTTGCGGGGCACAGGGGCGCGGGGGGAGGTGAAAGTGGGTCTTGCGAGGGGTGCGGGCGGCGTAGAATCACCCGCCCGCACCGCTCACTACCCGCTCTCTCGCCTCCCCCCGCACCCCGGTCTACCTATAGTAAGTACATGAAAACCTATTGATGCACCATCAATCTTGCCAATTCTAAAATTGAGGGATTATAATGATAAAATAAAGGAATATTTATAGCCCCATTATAAGAACTAACATTGGAACGGTTAAATCTACCGACCTACGTAAACAAACATAATATTTTTATCATAAAGACCAGACAGTCTTTTTACCAAGGCTATTTGTTGGCCTACCACGCATTATCTGATTAGGGAGGCCTGACAAATTGAATGTAATTCATAGAAATTCGTCAACAAAACGGCAAGGGAACAAAAAAGGGCTACACGACTAGAAATGCACAGTTCGTCCGTATGTATTCTCACGTATCAGCCTAATTTCCGGGACCATTCACTGCAAAATGAACGTAAAGTAAATTGGTCCTTTTTCCGCTCTAACACTGCCCTTCTTGTAATATTATTTCGGCTCGGTTCAGTAATAGTGAGGAGCCCAGGCGAAAGTGGATTTGGATTACCTGGGTGCGATAGTTTAAACCTTCTAAGGGATTTGATTAATTTAAGGGGTACAACTATGTATCTTATACGTACCCCTACAATATATCTATTATTATTCTACAATATATACCCTACAATATATCTATTACCCCCTGTACAATATATATGTTATGTAAAAATAACAAAATCGGTTTTAATCCGTTTAGCGTATAAAATAATGTTTATATTGCAAATGCATACATGAAAATTGGATGGGCAATGCACTCAGTCAAGTAAGATGGATTTGACTATTTCTTGAAAGCCTTCGGATCCTTGTAAGCATCCACCACAATCTGGGGCTCGATTCTCATGTCAATCGAACTTTTTTCGTGTTCTTATTCGATTACAATATTGACCGTACTAACGCAATATCAAGTTATACACACATGTATATTTACATACAAGATAAAACTTCTGAACGGAATAAATCGAAATACATAAAAAACTGTGAAGCAAAAACTGAATTTTCTTCGAAAAGAAAATTCGATCTGTGAACTTTTTTCGAATGCGAACTGCATGAGAATTGGCACCATCTCGAAAATCTAACATGTCCTCGTAACATAAGTAAATCCACATTTAGAGTCTTCGGCACCCCTACGATAAATGTATGTTCGTAAAAAGCGACAAGTGCTATTGCTTAGTTTTCTGGCTAAAAGATAGCCAGAAAACGTACGTAAACGTAAGTGTGATTGTTGAAGCGTTTCAACTTGTTAACAAATTGAATAGAAGAAAAATACTTTATTAGTACGAGTATATATAAAAGTTATAACAATGCACATTTTGAATTTATTCGTGACTCTTTTTCCGACGGAAACTTGTCATAATTTTCCATGCAATGATTCGTCTTTTCAAGTTAGCAATGAATGTTTTGAGTATCTACGAGTATGTCAACAAAGCAGTCATGTTTGATGTACACGTTTACTTACCCAAGTTTGTGCGATGGCGGTAAACCAATGTTGCCTCACTAAATTCTTTTAAGCACCAAGAATTATGGAAACAGATCCTTATTAAATAAGTGATTTTTATATAAAATGGGTTCGCTCTTGTCTCCAGACTAGACCAGACGTAGCATAGACAGAACATATTTTAACAAAGAGATATACATCCATACGAAATGAAGTTTCTTATTGAATGATTTGTTGGTTATTTCTTATTTGTCAATGATAATACAGGCCCTAGAAAACCCTTATTATTCATAATAACTCAAATGGTCTTTTAAAAGACCGTTTGAGTTATAATCTATACCTATAAAATGCTTTGTCCTGAACGACTGACTTATTGATTGACTGACTGACTGACTGACTGTCTGACTGACTGATGGATCAACGCACAGCCTAAACCGCTGATCGTAGAGTCCTGAAACTGGGAGGGTGTGTTCTTTGTATGACGAAGGGATCCGATAAGAAAGGATTTTCAGAAATTCTACCCCTAAGGGGGTCAAAAAGGGGTGCAAAGTTTGTATGGGACAACCAGATCCCTTAGTCCAATCTACTTAAAATTTTGCATACACATTCTTTTACAGAATTGTTGGAAGACTTATTTTGTATTTTATTGAAATTCATCTCCTAAGGGGTAAAAAGGGGTACAAAGTTATTCTGTGGGTGATTTGCTTCGAATTTGATATCAATACTCTTTAGTGCTAATGATAAAAATATTTTTATATCATTTTTGACAATTATTTGACATGTCTGCGACACAATGTTTTGACACATGTTTGTTATTGATGCTGCTCTCGGAAATTGTTCAAGGAGAGATTGTATTCCGTAGAACAGTAAATAATATTTTTTTGTGTTTAAATATGGTATATATCAAGCCGTCTGTGTCCAGTGTAAATTGCAGATCGTTTGTTCATATTGTCGGTGGACATTCTACGCTGCTTCTGTGGTCGAAGGGTGTCCAATCTGGAACTTTTCTGCAAACTTTTCGATGGGGCCTATGTCAAGGAGTGGACGGCTTTTGGGTATTGGTGATGATGATGGGGTCGATCCCTACATAGAATTTTCCCTTTGAATTCAAGACTTAAGTTCAAGAAAGTAGAGTATTATCTATGACCATAAACAAAGCTCTAATTCAAACTCTTAGGTAGCGGGAGAAGACTTGATGGAAATGCTTCTCCTACAGCCCGTACCTATGTAGCATAATGCTGTGTAAGCGCACAGAGTAGCCTGGTCTTTTTATTAGCACCCGAAAGAAATATACGATTGACGATAGGCGTAGTAAGTATTTCCATTTCGTTGTAAAATAAAAAGATCTTATCCCCGTGTAAGTTTGACCAGATTAAAGACCGCTTCGTGTCGTGTTGTGTGTACATAAAATATATCATTTATCTATATGCATTTCTACGTATATATTTAAAAACTGGATGTTTTTTTTTGTTTGTTTGAACGCGCTAATCACAGGAACTATTGGTCCGGTTATTAAATATGTTAGATAAGTACATTGTTAGATGGCTGATTTATCGGGGAAGGCTATAGAAGTAGTTTAATGCTTATAGGCTTTTAAATATTTTTGCTACGATCTATGGGAACAGAGTAAAACTATTACCGCGTACGAAGTCGCTGGCGGGCCGCTAGTGAATAATAAGGGGGTTAAATTATGTATGAGTGAAAAGCCTTATTACATATGGATGGATACATAAATGCTAAAACGATCGTTTTCCGTTATTTAAGTATTATCCCGTGCCGCAGTCAGTGACATTTTATCCGACTGAAGCGGAGCCCAAAAGCAGAGTTATTCAAGACGTAGCCACCGCTGATGACGGTGCTCAAAGAAATCTAAAATGGGATACAAGTGTGGAACACTCTCTAGACTAATTGGCGACTGGGCTAGATTCAGTTAGGAATACAAAATTTTGTTTAACTTTGAGCAAAGTAGGAATCTTGTAGAATTATGTTTTAGTCATATTTTTTATTTTAAGTTAGAAAACTTTGTAAATCACGTTATGAAACAAAAGTTAATTTAAGGCCTACTGAAACATAGATTAAAACTGATAAAAACAGAATTAAATAACGTTTAGAGATAAAACGTATTGTGTTTAGCGTATAATTTTTTGGGCACGCGATTAAGGGAAAACTTTATTGATTTATTCATGAAATATAGTTTAAAAAGTTAAATTGTGGTTGCTTCGCGCGTACTTAACGCTACAATTAAGAAGACCTACACCTACTTCTGGCTTTTAACAAAGCATTGTAAGTAGCTTTCAAAGAATAATCTGGCTCAAATTTAAGGTCAGAACTAAAACTAAATATGGCACATATCAGTTTTATTACTTTGTATGTATATTCGGAGCTATGTTCTAAAAGTTTCCCCAAGCTTTCAATATTGCACCATAACAAAACATTATTTTAATCCCAACGTTTTGTATTCAAACCACGTCGTTCGGTAGTTACCGGCAACTCTTTTCAAAAAAGAAAAATCTCTAATAATATCGAAAGATTCCGAACTATAGCCTCGAGGTTTAAACAAATTAGAACGAGTTGCGGTCTCGTTAGAAACAAATTTGGGAGCCGAGATTGGTTGATAATTCTATTAGTAATTTTGGCAACTCGCCCACAACTGATAATTGTATTATAATCCGCAATTCCAGAAGCGAAAAACGGCGTGATTTGAATCTGTATGATTAACATACAAACTAATATGCCTTTTTCTATTATTCCTCCCATTGTTGAGGTATTCTGGGATCATTTAAGAAAGAGAGTTGTGAAATTATAGTACTCTATCAGATCCGTTTTTATTTTTTTATTTTTTTTTGTAAGAACATTAAGAGGGGTGTGCACTACGACCGCCCGATCCGAATACATCAATATGGTCCGTCCATAGATAGTAAGAGTAAAACCATTTATTATCTGATACTGACGTGTACTTGATAACTAAAACATTGGTTCATTGAATGTTGTTTTTACCACAAAACTCATTGAAATGTTTCATATGATGCACATCAACATTTACCCGGCTTTAGAATCCATGTAGCACCTCCTAGTTACTCAGCTATAATAATCGTATGATTTGAACGAAAGATTATAAAAATCAACACAGACAAAATAGATATACACTTGTGACCCTTTTTTATTCTATTTTTAATTAATATTATAGTGATACCTACTTATTTCCAACAGTAATAAAAAAATACTGTAATTCTCAGAACAACAACTCGAGTTTACGCATTATATTCCTTTGTAAGAATAACTCGATTACTTTGTGCATTCGTTCGTAAGCGCTTTGTATAGTTCTGAACTATCTGGAGAAGGAAGTTTAAACGTTTTGCGGAAGGTATTAATTTAAATAAACAGTCTTTTCTTTCAGCATTCCTGTTTGAAGCTGGATATATGTCTTGACGTTTAAATTTATTGCTGTTATACATTTGCATCGTTTAGAAACTTATTAACGTAAATTCTTCAACTATTAGTATCGATTTATAGAAGGTTTTTCAGTATATCACATCAGGACCTACAATCCTGAGAATATGCTGTTAATTTGTTTGAAACTATTGAAGGACTGCAAAAAAAGGCCTTAAAAATTGCAACCTATAGATTCGGATTTGGACGTAGGCTATACTCATATGAGATAAGGCTTGTTAAATTTAATGTCGATACCTTGAGTATTAGACGTCAAAAACTGGATCTTTTCTTGCTGCATAAGATTATACATTCTTATGTAGACTCTTCAAGTCTCCTAGCGCTTATTAGCTTTAACGCCAGGCCTAATCCCAGACACCCTCGAGCCTTTCAACTTGATGTTTACATAAACAACACCTCTTTTTAACAAACCCCATAGTACGCATGTGTAGACTGTACAACGAACTAACGGGTAACAATGATGTTGATCTTGATATGTTTATCTGTAACTGTCACAGATTTCGTCGACAGGTTACAAACTTTTTTAAATCGGCAATTTCCAAAAACAGTATTAAGATTTGACTTTGCATCATTATATATATTTTTTTTATTCTTTTTAGTTTTTCTTGTTACTAAATTCCAGATTCATTTCAATATTCTATAAGTAAAATTAATGTATGTTAAAGAAATATTAAACTAACATTAGTCGTATTTTTTTTTCTGTAAGACTCTGTTGCAATTGTCATGTAGTGTTTATACAATTTGGTTATCAATCTAGATCTAAGATACTAAACAAAGCCTTGAAATTTCTCCGATTGTCAACTGTAGTATAGACCTAATAAAATAAATCAATAAATTTCTTTGCTTTGCGGCTTCATTCTTACCTTAATGTTTCCCCGTGGTCTTGAGATAAGGTCTCTTGACAGACAGACGGACAAAAAATAAACATAAATATCTGATTGTAAAGTAGGTAACGGAATCGTGCAGGAACATCCCACTCGGTGCGATATAGTACTTAGACCCCTTACACACTGCGACTTTTAGCATCAATACTAACGCGCGTTTTGAAAACGTGCGACAGCATCGCGACTCACGCAATAAACAGATTTAATTTGACATCGATGCAGTCGCGCGTTAGTATCGATCCAGAAGCGCGATTGCCAATATACAGTACGTAATTTGTCATTTTCCAGTTTCTGCATCGCGACTGCATCGCTGCTAAAAGTCGCAGTGTGCAAAGGGTCTTGACCCTTTACGAATTGTATTACATCTATGCAAACGCGATGCATCGCTACCGTTTTCATATCCAGCTTCTGCATCGATACTAACGCGCGTTAGCATCACGACTGCATCGATGCTAAAAGTAGCGCAATGTGTAAAGGTTGACATTTTGCGACTGAATCAATCCAGCATCGCGACTGCATCGCGTTTGCATCGCTGCTGAAGTCGCAGTGAGTAAAGGGTTTTAGATATACCAACGGATAAGTCATAATGGATCACTTTATGAAGGAGGTGCATTAAGCTCAACGTTGAAGCTTCTAACTTTGACAACTAGTTTGGATTGGCTTTTAATTGAAGGTAAAGCTAAAAGTATAATGTAGTATTTTGTGACTATGATTTTTTGTAGTAGTAATTTTCTTTGAAATTGTGACATTCCAGTTATTTTCAGTAATCCTCCAGTATAAGGTTATTTTTGTTCTTGTAAGTTTTAACCCATTCCATTATTCCATATCCATTAATACTTGATGTTACCAATTTACCATTTTATTTAAAATAATTACCAAGTGCGAGTCAGTCTCGCGCACCGAGGGTTCCATACAAACGTTATTTTTATTATTTATGAAACTAAAAATTTACAGTTTTTGCAATTGTTCCTTCATAGGACGTTACCAAACTTACGCCGCTTACGCACGCAGTTGAATCAATGAATCATATCCGTTATTAAAGCATTACCCGCTAAAACTGAAAACTCTCTCATTTTGCTTGTCATGTCACGTTTGCAGAGCCATGTGTATGATGATCATTTTTGTAGATTGCCTATTTGCCTCTAATATACAACATTACTGTGTAAAATAATAAATAAAGCTGTGTAGGTACTTTTTGCTCTTAAACAATGAACGATTAAAGTTAGATGCAAGCCTCTTACAACACTCTCTGACTCAGAGCGATATTTTGACATTTCGATAAGATTTTTCCGATTTTCTGCTGCTTTAAATATCTCTTTGACTAATGCAGTAATGTATCTTGAATACATCGTAAAATGTATTTGTAATTATTTATCCTTCATTTAAACGTTCTTTACAATCAATAAACGAGAACACGAATTTTGTCTCAGTGGTTGTGGGCCCCACTTGGTTACTTGACAGATAAAACCACTATCTAAAACTGTGTCGAGACTTGCACCAAAAACGATAATTCAGGAAAATGTGGCTTGAGGCTTGAAGCTAAAGTTTCCCTTCTTTTTAATCTAGTTACGGTAAATACTTAAAAGTTACGTATACCTAATAAATCGTTAATCTTATAAATAGATTCTAACGCAATCTACTTTATTGGCATTTCTCAGAATTCTTAGTTGTAACGTAAGTATTTCGAAGTTAGAAAATTAGTACCGATAAAGAAGGAAACCCAGTTAGAAGTTGTACTCGTATTAGAAAGGTTCAAACTTAAGAGTAGTTTTCACTTCGATTGAAAGTAAGTCAGTTGGTTTCGCTTACGATTTTACTCTCTTTAATTTTGGTTCCTTGGTATTTAAATAGAGTAATTTGTGATGATTCTAATTTTACTCGTAAATGTACATATTCTGCAATGTTTGGTATTATGGATTATTATACAAGTTAAAAATGAAATTTTCGGGATCCACTTAGGACCCACTCTTGTCTAGCGGCAGATGCGTCATAAATGCACTTACGGTGAATCGCTCGATGGTTGTCAACTACACGTGCCCTCAAGAAGAAGAGAAGAAGAAGAAGCGTAGCAAACGCGATCCGAAGACTGGCATTTGCTATCCTGTCCCGAACCCATGCAGAGGCGTTGCTGATCCCTTTACGTGACGTGCTTTCGTATGGTTGACGCCTGGTTGGTGTTGTTCGCGTTACAGGTGGGTAGATATGCTCTAACCATTAACCTTTATCCTCCAACTGTAGCCATATTTCTGCGCTTGCGAACTACGAAGCTACGCCGTAGCAGTGCTACGAACCTACGAGTACTACGAGTTCATTGACTGTGTTTGGCAGAAAAAAGCGATCGCTAGTAAAATGGCGATTCCCAAGATGGCAGATTTGTCAGATTGTGCCCTAGAACTGACATTTGGCTATGTAAGCTAAGCGCGTACTGCGCCGAAAAAGTGCCAAAAACTGTAACCGCTCGCAGTAGCTTGCAATCGCTATTTTCTACTAACTCAGCTATTAACCTGTATTTGTTTACCATGCTGACACCTGTCATCGGAGGGAAACTCGACTTAGTGGTTGTTTTAGTAAATTAGTTTCCATTAGGCAAAGTAGGTAAAGTTTCATGAAACTGAACTTTTGTTTAACTCAATTATGCAACGAGTAACCAAATTAACTTGTAAGATTTTGATACTTTTTGTGGCATAAGGTTTTTTCTAAAACCTTTGTAAAAAGGTTCAAGGTGAGGCCTGCCGCAAAAGTCATAACAGTAAGTTATTTTAACGTAAAAACAAAAGAGTAATTACTTCTACATGTATTCTATAAAATCCGTATAATTCAAACAAATATGGCTGGAATTCAGAACTGAAAATCGGAAATCGAATGGCAGGTTAAAAAGAATATTGGCCGCTCCATTTTACATTCAGGGTTGAAACAATATAAACGGTTTTGATACACCAGCTTTTCCATGAAATTTATTGACTTGTAGTATGTGACTGGAATACCCATCTCGTTTTAATGAAAAATCTCAATGGATACACGTTTTAGTATTTCATTCGGATCCACGTAACTTTATTCTCTTTTAAGCAAATTGGTTTATTTGTTTGATATGTGTAGCTTACTAAAAAAGGATAAATAGAAAGTTCCGTGTTACCATTTATCCTGTAAAAAGAAAAACAACTTTAGGTGCAGTAATTTGTAGTTTTTCTACTCAAAATAATAATACAAAAAAGGTGAAAATGAAAAGACAAGCTAGATACCCGACATATTTATTTCATTTTATCATAACGTCGACAATAAACAACAAACTAATTTATGGGTATCCAAACATTCAATTTACTTTACCATTTAATCTAAAACTTTAATTTATACAATATTACATGTATGTATGTAGAGCGTTTTGAATAGGACAGCTAAATTATTTTCAAAATTGACGCCATTAGAATATACCAGCCTATTATTACAAGACTCCTAAAACATACAAAATAGAATTTGAATGAGTAATGCCTTTCCCCTTTACGTTAAAAAAGTTGTAAGTGCAATGTTTCATTTAGGATTTTCCAACAATACGTATTTAAATATATTATTGTTTATTAATAAATATTTTATTAATAGTTGTTAATAAATATTTTATATTAATTGTTATACCTAAACTGCAAACAATACAAACGTCTTTGCTAGAAAATTAATTTAGTCACCTAAAAAATAGGCATAAGAAAAAGAATGAAACACCATACATTTGCAAAACGTGGAAAAATATTGAGTGACACGTTCATTTGTCAACACCAGTTGATCGCAAACAAGATACAAAGCTATGAAACATTGCAATCACACTCTAAAGTACATTTAGGTCACGCTATTTCAAAGTAATAAAAAAAGCTTATACATTTTACAAGTGAACTGTAGAATTGACACTTTATATTTCAAGTTCTGCTATTATAATAAAGACCGATTTCCAGTATATTTACTTGATTAAAAACATCAAATTCACTCCCAATGAGTCCATTGAAGGAAGATTCAAGAGGTCATCAAGATAATGACTAGCATTAAAATACATTTTTAGTCTTGTATCTCTTACAATATCCAGATTTCTAATCTTCATTTTGGTAATGTTACTTTAGTACGGCTAACAAAAGGAATGTCTTATAATTTTAAATCTACGCGTCGAATGAAAGAGTATTTTTCTATGGACAATTTTCTTACGCCATCATCGTATTTTTAATAAAATTATTTACAACATTGATAAGTCAATACCGAATAACAATTTTTAAATAGTAATAATGGAACAACTAATCGTATAAATATTTTTTCATTATTTTTTCAAATGATCGTAAGATATCCCGTTTTATTTCATATCACAGTACCATAATTCCAAAGATAAATAACTAATAAATAAATAAACGCATTAGAGAAAACCTACTGAAACTAGCGGCTTTTGTAAAATTCAACTTCATTAAAATTCTTTAACAAAATGAAGACCATTTTGTTTTTTTTTTCTTAAGAAAAGTTCTGGCCAGTATTCACTAAGTTCAGTTCTGATTTTGGATGCCACGAATTAATTTTAAAATAGAGGTAGAAAAGAAAAAGAAAATTATTGTAAGTCAAGTAGCCAGTCTCTAGTAGGTCTGCTCTACTTACCGTAAAGTGCGTAAAAAAACAATAGTTGTGTTAGAAAACAAGTTAGTTCGATTAGACCACGTTTCTGAGCAGTTCGTCTGAAGTGAGTTGTCCATCCTGAAAGAAAAAAGGGATTAGAAAAATAATAGTAAGGAATTTTGAGGAATTCTTCTTTTAAGGTTTTTTTCAGGATAAACTTACTTTGTACCTTTTAACTCGTCAAGTATGTGTAAACGAGACACAATAAAAATTCCATTGTTATGCGACTCTCGGCATTCGTTTGATACCTGACTGATTAATATCGAAATACAAACAAAAAAAAAACTAAGCTGAAGAAGTAAATAAAAGAAAAATACTTATTAATAAAAAAGCATAAAACTTAGAGTTTATAGGCTACAAAAAATATCGATTCTGGCATCTCAATCGCTAAATGCCTTTTGCCATTATTCATTATGTCAGTTCGCAACTGTGAAAAGTCGATACAAAGCGCGTCCAATAGTGCATTCTCTATGCAATTTGTGTTGTCGATGAACTGCTTTGCATGGCGTTGGTTATTAACTCAAGGCTGAGTAAAGTGATTTGCGTTGACAAAGGTCTGTTTTGCCACAAGTTTGGTGCATTTAAGACAATATCGTAACTTTATAAGTGTCCTGCAATATATTGATTCTAGAGAGTTATATTAATTATACACATGTTTGTGTGATGAGCGAGCATTTATGATCGTGTTACGGATGTTTATAAACGCTTAGTCTGTCCGATAACTTAGTCACTAGAGCAAAAGCTCACGCCAAATTTAGGCCAAATAAATTATTTTCAAATAAAATCAAACTCATATTACTTGTAACTTTTTTGTGATAAATGGATTCACTTTACTCTTATATCTTAATATTTTTTATTATAGTAGAAAAATCAAGCAGTACATACAATACAGTGTTTATTCATTAAGTTCCAACACATGACAAAGACAACCGATCGCCTGGCACCAATACCTTAAGTGCGGTCGCGAATTCGATTCCCGGCTCCGATGTTTGATGTAACCGATACCTAAGCATTTGGGTGAAGCATCAAAGCCTTAATCTAAGGAATTCTCTGAAACTCCGGTCTGAATTGTACACGATTTACTATTTTGGCGTAGAATTTATTTGAGGTAAGTAAGTCGATATGATCGATTGTGTTGGAAAAAACGAAATGACATATATACCTGCTTTTTTGGCGGCAAAATAATAGCATTGAAGTCACTTTTGACAGATTTTTTCCTAGTTTCGGTGTGTAAGCTGACAGTTTTCAGAAGATAGCTTGACTTAAATTTTTAGTAAGTACTCAAATATACTTATATTCTTCGACAGTACCAATTTTCGTTTCCAGTTGTTTTTCTCAGAAAATAAGACCTGTTTACCTAGACCAAATGATTATTTTGTTCCTAAGAGCTTACTGTTACAGTTGTGTCCAAACTATTTTACGCATGTTTACGTTAAAAAGACAACAATAAAACGCTCAGGAATCGATAGGCTGCCATTGGTCGCGTAAGCAAAAGGATATTGATATTATTATTATATTGTGATAATTATATCATTTACCTGGTTGAGATCAACGAACTTGCGTACGACGGACCTCGTGAAATCGGGGTTGTTCAGCATCTCATTTACGAACCAGTCCAGGGGAATGCTGAAACAAAACACTATCGTCAAATAACTCCATAAATTTTGTTACTCACTAAACCTTTGTCGATAAGAATGAAGGTTGAAGCAATTATATCCACTCGTAAAAGAAACAGCACAGAATTAACCCATCACGATCTTTCTGCATGACCTGTAGGTATGGCTGGGAGATAATGCTTTTAGCACTTAGTCCACCTTTTGAACACTGTTTTAGTGCAAATATGACAGTTATTCTTGTGAATGATAGCAGGGTCGATGGTTAGATCTGCTTTAACCTTAATATTTGTTTTTATCCTAGTTTGTGCCCAGTAACCGTTTTCAAAACCACTGCACGCCGATACAAGAGCACGGAGACACTAACTTGATCATACCAGGTAGGTGTGAAATTCTAATTCAATAGTGCAACAATTGTTAGCAATCGTGGTGTCAGCAGTGGTGCTGAGCGCAGGCGGGGCCGTTCGTGTAGCGGACAGACCTTGCTAGGACTCCGTATGTGGAAGCCGCATAAGTAAAACCCTTTTGTTTATGGTGGCTGATTACAAAGTATGGAAGAATACTAGTTTTATTTCACATCGATCCCACAAAGGAAAACATATTTTGAGTGAAGTGACATAACTTTATGGCGGTAACTATAGACTGAAAATACGCGACTTGACTTCACGAAAAAAATATATAAACAGATGGCTGAGAATCTCTTTTACACAAACAAAATATAATTGTCTACAATTCTACATCCATTCTTCAAGAAATGTTTCCATATTTTATTAACCAATGAAGCTGGAACTCTAGACTTAAAACACATATTTCCCACGCATTTTGTGAGAGGAAACCACTACACGATAGCAAATAAGAAATTGTTTGCTTAGGACTTACTTATGAACGTTAAACTTTCAGGTGATGGGTTTATGCTGAAGCTTAAATGGTGATATTGTCTATCTAGTTAATAAAGTGAAAACTGAATTAAATACTGATGTTAGGTACTACATACTTAAGTATTAAAGCGACATTTATTCCGTTAATAAATTGAAGCAACCTCAATTCCTACGCTGACGCCGTTATAGTGTAGGTATTAACGCATTCGCATGCAGCATGCAAAATATGGTACCTTTTTTTCGCTCTAACAAAAGACGTGAAAGTTGTAGCATATGCGAATTTAGCATGCCGTAAGGTAATGCGTTGGTGGCAAACGGCGTCAAACGCTTGAAACGATTCGGAAAATGTATTTATCTATTATTCTTAAATATCAGACTTTTCTTGATCGTTGCTCATGGTAGTGGCAAGACAAAACTTCAGTGCATTTTCAAGATATATTTTTTTCTAAAGACGACGAGTTATAGTTTTTTCAAATAAATATATGAAATGAGAATTTCACAGTCAACTTCAGACGAATCACACTCGTCAACCCACACAGATAAATAAGTTGACAAATCGACTGAATCTGTTTGCCGAGGTCTCGCGTGAAAGCCTTAAATCCTTTATTTGCGCCATTCAACACGACCTGCCCAAAATAATATTTAAAAAAGCAAAAGTCACACTATTTGATTTTCTATAATAATATAGTGACTATTGAAAGTGTGGATTCAAATTTAAATGTCGAAGATGTTAAAATCTTTTTGAAGAGTGAAGTATTTTGGATATAAAATGTTATAATTTTTTCTTCGACTCAATTGCAACGTGTGCGTAACATACAGAACATACTTAGGAGTCCGATATTCATACAACTTACATGCGTTGAAATACATGATTTTTCAATGGTAGACCTAAGGATAGATTAATTGTTATACAGCTAAACATGGTATGAAATCCCACTTGAAACTATTAAAGTATTTTTTATTATACTTTTGTGAGTAAAACTGAGTGAAAGCTCGTTAAATAAATTCATTTTGACGTACAACTACTGAAATCATGAAGTCTAAAGAACAATAATAAAGTGAAGGAACCTAATAACTACTGACTGTGAATCGCTTTCATTGTTTAAGTTCATAGCACAATAGAAATATGTATTAACAGTGACTCCATAAATATGATTTAAATTAAGGAAGGAAAGAAAGAAAGAAAGAAAATGTCGTTATAAATTCGACTCAAATTAAATAATATTTAATTAAATTTCAAAAAACAGACTGCCCTAGTCGAAAAACCTCAATGTTTTTATTCTTAATTTTATTTCTACAAACGGTATAGGTACCCATTTTGGTAATCTTTATAATCATCATTATCAGGTGCAGAGCGTCCCCTGCTGCTAAACATATGCCTTCCCAATGGTTCTCCATGCTAATATTTCTGTGTTTCTTTTTTCAAGTTCGAATACGACGAAGTTTGTGAAAAGCAACATAAAACGTAAAAATCAGGCACAAAGTGATCCTTCTGCATCTTACTTATTTATTTAAACGGTGTCATGAATATTTACTTCAATTTGTAATCAATTTCCTTGGTAGCATTGGTACTAGTTAAAACTTTGAGTTCTCTTATTTAAGTTTTCTCACGATATCTACGGCTATCGAAGTACCTCAGTGGTTTTGAGGTTAAACCAGTTATTTGGTATTGGAACTAATGTCTATAAATTGAATGGCGGCTTCAATTTGTTAGTAATGAAAGAAATAATAAAAATATTCGAAAATTAATTAAAATAACTCACACGCCACATCGACGCGAGTGAGTCAAAAATAGGGCCCCTGGACCAAAAGCAAATTATCCTGTAAGAAACAAAGTATTGGATTTCCCTTTAACAGAAGTTCAGGAAGGAGACAAATATAAATTGAATTATACGCTTTGGTTCGATAGAAAAAGGATTCTTAGATTAAAACCCTCTTAAGTAAAAATAATGGTAGGTAGTAAAAATATACATATAAAAGAAGACTGCAAAAGCCATCTATGTTCGATTGCACCACTTACTACAATTCTATGGGCCTGTTTTACCATCGACAAAAACCACTAAATAACGAATAATTCAAATATGGAACGTCATTTTGTATGAAGTATTGGACAAATAACGCTAATGAGAACTTATTTAGACATTTTGATATGTGAGATGTGATCATTCTAAGTAATTAATGCATTTTTTGAATAACCGCGTAACTACTTGTTGAATATAAACGCAAAACTGATCATGAATCTAAAAGATAAGCTAGCATCTATTTATTTTATAAGACTGATATTACAATAAATAACCTGTCATTTATAATACGTGGGCGTTATAAAGGACAGTTAGTATAATAGGTATCTGGGCTAATTTAGTTCACTTGTACATAACATCATTGTCTGAAACTTAATAGAATACTAGAAAAATCATAAAATCTTGTTGAACACGCGATATTCATAAGCTATCTGTTATTATTGGCGATGCAATAACAGACGGCGTAGAGAGGCTTCGCATCGAAACAAAAACGCAAACTTCCAGTTCCTAGTATAGCCTGGAAGCAAGATTGCATTTTTTGCGGTTTCGTTTTGTGTTGCAGTCGGTTTGGAAAGTCATCAATATCGCTTTTTGTCGTGTCACATACAAACAAAAACAAATGATGATCGATCACTTGATGTCTATAAGATTAACAAAAAAGTTTGTGAGGTCTATCTACTGGTTTAGCTATTGATTAGAGATGAATAGTAATTTTAATATCTGTTTAGAAGACTCTTCTGCACCCATAACAATCCCTCTCCATGACCTAAAGGTATGACTGGGTGAGAATGCTTTTAGCATTAAGTTCACCCATTGTACACTTTTATTTGTGCAATAAAGTTTTTAAATAAATAAATAGTAATGTGCATAATTTAAAAAATACTAATGATCAAATCAACGGGCAATAAAAAATGATCACTGCCCGATGATTCAAACATTCTAAGTTTCATTATATTGAAAAGAAGTACTCATTTATTTAGGAGTACTATTCAGCTTTCAGCCGCAGTTAAATATTTTCTCCAAACACACATCTTATTTTCCAGAGTTAATAAAACTAGATAAAAGAATTTTAAAAATGCAATGTAGCTCCAAAAAGGATGTGAACTGATTACAACGCACACTGCGTTTTGAAATTCAAATCCGTGGATAACAATGGGATCCGTTTTTCAACCGCCCACTACAAGCAACGAAAAATTTAATCATACCTCCATTGGTATTTTTAGTGGGTGTAGGAAGTATGAAATTGTATTATTCCTCAAAAATGATTTAATAAGATGCCAGCAAACAATATTGTTGGGAGGCCATTTTTTTATTATTAATAGAATGGAGAAGATCGGAAAGCCATCAATCGATCTACCTATCACACTATAATATTTAAAGTTGAAGAATATGGCTGTTAGACCGCGCAAATTTTTCCGCCTTTAACTCGTCAAGTATGTGTGAACGAGACACAATAGAAATTCCATTATTATGCGACTCCCGGGAGTCGTTTGATACCTGACTGATTACAAAAACTTATTAAAATAACGCATTAGTCTTCTATTTAGGTGAAATGAATTCTTTTGTTTCTCCTACTTGTCAAATTATGACCGACGTTATAAACGTTCGAAAAACTGACGAAGCTTTTTGAGAAAAGGAAGGTAGACTTTTTGCTTCACTTGGCTCAGCTTTGGCAGGGGGCACTAGCTTGCCGTGCCCCGCTATTTTGAATAATATGGAGACACTTTCAGAACATAATATATTTTGAATAATACAGATATACTATGAGAAAATCTATTTTGAATAATATATAGAGATCCTTTACAACCTTAATCTCTTTTCTGTGATTATTTCAGTTAAAGTAAAAATATTCACCCTTTATTTAAATTTTCAATACAAGACAAGAGTAAGTAACTGAATGAACAACATTTTGTTAGCCTGGTAGTTTGAGTTTCAATATATTATGTACGGCTTACGTTGTAATGTTTCGCTTGTTAAAATGAGGAAAACTCTAATTAAGCATACAATATTCAATATATCAGCCATGTTCAATCTCTTAAGTTGAGCTGCTCTACCTACTTAATTTAAGTACGTGATTTTGTTTACGGAAAAGTAAATAAATAAGTACATATTACCTATAGCCTCCATAAAGTAAAAAAATTAAGAAGGTAACAAAGCACCCCCATAAGTTTTAGACTGTTACTCGTAGTACGAAAACTACGTTGCGTCTAGATAATGTAATCGTGGTTCGACTTTAAAAATATCTGTATTGAGTTTGAATTTTTTTTTCACGCTGGTATCTTGCAGTTACGAAGACGACATGCTATATTCCGACAATCATGCATGTAGTTTACAAGATTGATGGTTAGTAGGTACTTAAGTGTGAGTAAAAAAAGCTACTTAATTTTATTATTATCACGGAATTGCTACTATATAACCTTATTATTTTCGAGTTTTCGATATTTTGGCACTGTTGTTAGTGCCATAGACACGGCGTAACTGAAGTTGTTGCGGGTAAACTGTTATTCGGTCTACTTGGTAGCACCCAGTAATAAGTACTTCTAATGTCAATGACCATATAAGTTTAATATTATATTATATATTATTATATGCGCCAGACAACAGCTCAATTGTCTGGTTTAATAACAAAAAATACACTTAATATTACCTTTCCAGTGTCTTCTCGTCGTTGCCCTCTTGTCCTTCCCTCTCCGGTGATGCCTCAAGCATCTCCCAGAAGTTGTCCAAGCCGTACACTAAACAACACAAAATATATTAGCACTTATCCTTTAGTGCTCCTGCTTCATATTAGGTTGATAACAAAGCAACAGCAACGCGACCTTTGGGCTACGTTTGGCATACTAAAAAGAGCAACGTGGCTATCGCGCTGTTGGCAACCTAATGTGCAGGAGCTCTTATTACATCGGTTTACGCTGTAATACACCAACGCATTCGCAAATTGAATGAGAAATTCGCATAATTATGCTGTAACATGAGTTGCATACTTGTTGGGATTGTTCAGCCGCATCGCTTCCGCATTTGAATGCGTTGGTGTACTAAAGGCGTATGTAAGTGGCTATGTTTTACTTTGAGCTTGAAATTTTGCAGCATAGACTACCTTTGTTATCGGTTCGTAAAGATCTCTTATTGAATTTAGTAAAAAGCTCATCTTAAATAATGTAATAGCCTTTGCGATTTTACAAAACGTCAGCACTAACGATGCCGCGATGTTTTTTCACTAAGTAAGTAGTTCGTATACAATAAGACATTGTTAGCATGTAGCTTCTGTTACTCAAAGAAAACATAGCCTAATGAAAATCATAGACGAGGAAATTTCTTTAGAAATTCTTTTTTCTATAAAATATTTCTAGAAAATTGAGAATCGCCACCTTGTCTAAGACTTTCTTATTATATTATGACGCCTCAATCGGTTTAAGATGAGGTCTGCGCTGAAAAAGGTTTACATCCAGAAACTTTGAGGTTATTAGTAAGAGCCCGTATTTTTGGCTTTATACCTTCAAAAGCTCCAAACACATTGAAAAGGTAACCAGTGGTAATAGGTAGTTGCCGATCTACGTAATACTGAAGATGGCACTCGGTTTGACATAATAAGCAACAAACAGTAGTTTCACAATATTATTATGAAATAGTCACAGACATACAACATACCTAGGTATATAACACGATATGATATTGGTATTATGAACATCATAATTAATCGAAGATGCAATATCCATCTTAATTAAAAGTTACGTGGACATTATCCATTTTATTAGAATAGTAAGATACAGGATTGCCACCATGCACCTTATTATTTATGAGCTTCCGATATTTCAGCACCGTTGCAAGCGCCATGATCACGGAGTAACTGAAGAGTACTCGCGCGTGGGTTATTGTTATTGGCAGACATATCGGAAACATCGGAAGGTACGTACATGGTAGCAATCCCGTATTAAACTATTCTAACACTATTGTCCATGGAGGTTTAAAACAATCCAACTTTATTTAGCTTAAAGCCGGTTTTTAACTGCTGATTTGACACTTCTTAAACGCGTTAAGAGACATCAGCGAAGTCCAAAAGCGTCAACTAAGGAGCTCATGATTGGCTCATAACATCGATGGTCATAATCGATAAGATCGTTACTTTGAAAACTCTATATCGAATGTGTATCATAGCATTGAGAAAGCTCTTTATCGATGTAGAACTCGAGCTTTTAATTAGACGTACCATCGATATAGAACACTTTCTGTGGTAAATACTTTATATATCTATATATAATTTTTGATGTAGTTATCTTGTGACCCAATATTTACTATTTACTACTAAACCCATTACGGGTGGATGGACGTTTGAAGTAAGTTTTCTTGACATTCCACCTTTTTAGACGAAAATCAAGTTAGACAAGACTCAAGAAAATATCAAGATCTGGCATTTAGACTTTTGTGACCTGCAGTTCAATGAAAATGTTATCAAGATCAGGCTGTATGGCTCTGTTCCATTACCTTTTTCGTATTAACGGGATAAATTCAACTACTAATTTCAAACTGACACCTTACAAACACAGAATATCATCCATTTCCTTTTCTCAAATAGTAATTAAGTCTGTAGGATTATCAGTATGAGGTAACATTTTCATTGATGGAAGTACTGACAAGGGTAGGTCGATGCCATGAGTTGCCAGTAAGTAGTTAAGTCAGATAACGCTACGTCACTATCATCAAAATAACTTAATAAAAGTACGGGAAAAAGTGTCAAATTGTGCTGAAAGGTTTTCCAGTACCCTTTTCAACCCTCACACATTGACGATACAAAAGTAATTGAGAAGTAAAACCACTCGATCGACGATACATCGAAAGCTAATTTTTTTTCGATATGGCGACACCGTAACAACAGCAAGATTAATCTACCTGAGTGACTTGACACATTGTAAATATGGAAAGAAAATGATAATGCTAGGAAAATTAAGGAAAAGCATTTTTTCATATAAATTAGAAAGTGGTTCTTGTATATTTACTTATTCCATTAATGAAATAGAAACTATTCAATATAATTTCAAAATAACTTTCAGAAATAAGTATAATAACACTTTATTTTTATTTTTAAACTTCCCGTAAATATATCATGTGTAATTAAATTGATTCAGTTTCAGTATTTCAGGCATCAGCTGCAAGCGATTATAAAAAGAGCAGCCCCGAAAAACAAAACAATTAGGCTTATTAAACAATCTGAAACCTCTTTCGAAGATATTCCGAAGTTGAAATAGAGTCTTACCATCAAAGACGATTTTCGTATTTTAGAGTCATTCTCACCTTTTCACTCAGGCCATCATTCAAATGTATATGAAGGAGATGGGTATAGACAAAAATACAGAGACGTATTAGAAGGTAGGGCTCAGGGCCCCGAAGGTAACGACGTTTGCCCATCTTAGGTTAATGACATTACGGGAGACGCTCTCAACACACATAATCAAATTCGCCCTTTCGGCTGTTTGTGTATATAGAAAAGTATTGGCTTGTTTGCTTTTTGCGAAATAGCTAATAATTTTACGCCTATGTCTATAGAGGTAGTCTGTGATCTATCTATTTAGGTATTTTAGTAGGTGAATGTATATGATGCTCCGCTTTTGACTTACTGACTGATAAATGCGAGTAAAATATGTGACTATAATCGTGCCTTGTATATATTAGTGATAGTATTACTATCACTAAAAATCATCCTGATTGAAAGTCATCGTAATTAACCTGTCCTGTTTACTCCATAAACGGGATAAGTAAAAGATGACATGAGTCATCGCATTATTATGTTTCCAAATCATTATAATAAAAAAACAGGTAGTTATCCTCATAAACCTAACACAAACAGAATAAACAAACCTAACACATTATCCACAAAAACGGCTCAGAAAACATAAACCTATATTGCACCTCGAGATGAAAATCTAAACAATGAGAACCCAATTATGTTTCGACGTGTATAGTGGTAATAAGCAATGTCGCCCACACAAAAAGATGTCATACAAATGTGCCCCCACTCAATGAACGCTGACGCCCGACATTCTTTAGAAGTCAGTTTTCACCTTGGTTTACCGGAATAGATACTGACAGAGCGGAATTAAGGGTCAATCGGGGCGCATTCTCTAACTTTCAAGGGGTATTATAGGGGTGAAGTGTCTCAGAACTTGTTAAGAATGGGATTTTGGACTGTATATTAAAACTTTAAGAGGTAGTTTGTAGTTAATTTTGTGAAAATAAGTTTTGGATTCAAGAGGAATTAAAAGGAAAATTTCAAGAACGGCTCAAAATCTCAGTTTTCAATTATCGCAAAAGTTAACATCAAATTAATTTTGATGAAAATATTCTAAAGAGTCACCCTAAAATATGCTGAAAAAAAACCCGCTCTTTAATCCGTCCCTGGTATTATCATAAGCATTTTTCTCACCAAAATGGAGCACGAAAAACCGACTTACGATACATGACATAATTGTTTTAGATCTTTATAGCTACAACATGTACGAGTAAAACGCTTTTTATTGAATGCGACACCTCTTATGTGAGAAATCTCGTGATTTTGTGTGGGAAGCAAATAAATACCTGCTGTTTACAAGTAAATATGGTATTATTAGGTTTTTTTTATTACAATTCTTTATTAACTTTATTTTAAATCTGATTTTGCGTTACAGTTTTTTATTACTCGTACCTATGAGTTCAATTTATGGATCATAATATTCATAATAATATGCAGTTGGCAGGTTAATAAATGAATGTTAATACTAAATAATTTGTTTCTTTTCGTATACTAGGCTTTCGTCTGAAAAGAAAACATCTTAGTCGGTATACACGAAGAAAAACATAGATAAGCTTCTTATCAGAGCAAAGCCAAGGATTTATGAAAAGTGGTGTTAGTATTGTATGTAAAACGTGTGAGATGTGAGATGCCAGTGTACACAAGCGAATGTTTAGACTACAGGCTCTTAGAGGAAAGAGTTAAAATCATTAAAAATATATAATATAAATTATTATAAAATTAGTAAACGTTCGTAATTGTTGAACTTTATTTGTAACTTAGTACACGTACTATAGAGGTTACCGCCGCCTAACCACCTTAAAAACAAAAAATGACACATGCCCCTCGCGTCATCCTTTGTTTTTAAGTGAAGCTATATGTGTCAGGTGCAAGCGATTCTCGATTGAAAGCGGTTAAGCGCCAGAGATCTCGACAGCACCGCACCTATATTCTGTTTTAATATGTTTTGTACTGTTTTCCCATGATTTTAACTCATCCCTGTATGTATGAACTTTGTGTGTCATAATGTGTAGCCGTTGCGTTCCAGTCATTGTGGTTATAAAAATATAAAGTTTATTAGCCTTTTTCATTGTCACGTCACGATACAACACTCCATTATTCGTATAGACCCAGTATTGTATTGGACTTTGGTTTTTGTTGTGTACCCAACAAAAATATGGATAGATTATACCCATTACCTCTTTGATTCTCATCTCTTTTGCCGTATCCCCTTGCAATAAGAATTTTTGAGTTCGAACTCGGTCGGAACGTGCCCCTTGTCACTCTAATTTCATACTCTGTCCGAATTTAATTCAATTTAGTTAATTTACTAATTACTTAATGGCAGTTGATAGCAACATTAACACCCTGGGAGGGAAGCGATGACAAAATTATAATGTTGTTGTTTATCAAAATGTCATTTCTAATTATAAATTTCAAACATTGTATGATAAAATAACATACGTGTACTCGTAATTACAATATAGGTACTACTAAGTACCCTTGACTTTTACTTGTCACATATGAATTTCTCATTGTTTCAATAAGAATTGAAAGACCATGATTTGATTTGTACTTTAAAGATGTGTTTTCGTGTAGAAACGTTCCATAAATTAACAACTGATGGCTGTATTTTTCACAATAATTGTGTGATTTGATCAGTTCTGTCTCAAGTTATTTTACAAAAGCCAGCTTTTACATTTAAAAATGTATGTTCTGTCATCGCATCCCCAAAGGTATATTTTTGAAGTCCGCTACGAAATAAAGCGTACATTTTTAAAGCCAATGATTCCGTTACAGCGCATCGTTAAAGCCTTATTTTCCGTTGTAATTACCTTCGTTGTCATCGTTACTCCTTTTGCCAAAATCTGATGCCACCATCAGAGAGGACTTAGGGTCAAACCTCCTGTGTGTCGGGACCTCTCTGTCATATTCTGTTGGAGTAAATGTGTGTTTTATGTTGTTGCTTGTATGTGTTAGTGCGGAAAAGTATGTGGTGGTAAAAGAGAAAAGAGAGTAGAGTTAATGAACAAGTGGGTTGTATTATAAGTAATGATCATTTGTAATCATTATCGCCATCAAAGGATACTTATTGCCCCAGAGTCGTTTTATGTTTGAGTAAAGAAAACCATTAAGAGACTTGACTATATCATTTTGCAAAAAATATATTGAATTTTTAATACAATATTGTTAATTTACTTTGCTTTTATCTAGCGGCATATAAATCTACGAAAAAAATAGGACAACGATTGAATACAATTTCCTGTCCCCAACAATTGTTGTGTTTGGCAAAAAATAGCGGTTTCGAGCACTATAAGCAAACTGACGACCGCTTAACGAAATGGCATATTGTGTCATACTGTGTCATAGAACTGGCAGTTAGTTAAATAAGTAAGCGCTCGCAATCGCTATTTTAAGAAGGAAAATGACGTTTGCCTCCCATAGGTACTAACCTTTAAACCTACCAACCTCTTCCTAAAACTTGAAAAAAAACTGTGACAAGGAACTTCTTTTCGTTGGCTATTGTTTGCGTCATCGTAATTTTCACGCGTTACGCACCCTAGCGGGGCAGTTTTCTATGTTTTAGTTTTGGTGGCCTAGATTGCGGGTTTTCGACACAGATGGCGATCTTTCTAGATCATAGATCTAGAAAGACTTGTGCAAGAGATTGACCCCACACATTTTATTTCATTTTATGTGAAAACCCCGCTATTTACGGCTTATATTACTTTATATTATTTTAAAAGGCGAAGAAACGAACCCATAAAATTTGTTTTGGTCGTGACGCATGGATTTTTACTTTTGGGGCAAGCAATGTATGTCGGGCCGACCGCCTCCTTTAATAGCCAGGCTCTTGTCAGTGGAGTTTCTCCAAATTAAGAAAGATCGTGTGGTGGTCTCTTGCCTTCCAAACTGCTTAAAAAAGATCCAGGGTTTCCTGTCTCATAATGACCAGCCATCTGCTCTGCATGATATGCTATATCTTTCAGCCTTCTGCCATGATCATGATGTGATCATGATCTTAAAATTTTTCTGCCATCGGTCTCTTACCTCTTGTTATTGTAAAGACGAAGTGTATAAATAAACAGGAAATAAATAACGATAAGTATACATTATGTAGACCATATAATTTTAAGCTTTTTTACCTAATCTAGATCTAGTAAATCTCGATATTTTTCTTATTTATTGATTTTTTTAATTTATTAAAAATCATACAGAAAAACTTACTCTAGGTACATTAATACCAGTGTGATTATAAACCAGTATTGGTTTTACCGCACACTGCGATTCGACGTCTGTTACTCATTTATATCAATATAACATGCAATACAATATAATTATGTAGGTACGTAGCTTGTTAACACGCGCTCCGCGTCCGGACCGATCAACGCATCGCTTATCTACGCAAAGTTAAGGAGAACTCGTTTGAGCTGCTGTGGATTCACACGGGGTAAAAATTTTTCAGCGAATATTTGGTTAATTATGTTGATATAACTAATGATAAGTAATATTGTTTTAGTATGTTTTTTATGTTTGTTTCGGTTATTTGGCTTTTAATGTTTATAGGTACTTCGTTAATTAGTTTAGGTATTTGATATTGTAACAATGATTTTCCATACAAGTTGTTATAGGCGGGTAAACTAAGCGTGGTGTTTGTGGCACTTCTTGTTTTGTTACTACGTTGTATATAGTTTTTAAAGATGTTAGTAAAAAAGTGGTCACAGAGCAACATGTATTTGACTTTGTCATGAACGGGTAATTATTACAGTGATAAAAAAGATGATGGTAATTATTTTTATATTTTGTTTTTATTTTCTCAGGGACAATGGTTTTTAAGAGTCTTACTTGCATATTATAAATGGAATCGAGATGTGATTTACTAGTCCTGCCATAACTACCAAGACCGTACTGTATGGTAGTCTCTGCCAAAGCTTTATATAAAAGTAATAGTGATTGATAGGGTATCTTATACTTTACGAGTGAAAATTTAGCCAACATTGCCCTTAGTTTATCACAGACATGATTAATATGTTCAGTCCATTTAAGCCTATCATCTATTATTAAACCTAGGTACTTTTGCTTTTTGACTACTTCAACTATTCAAATTGATCAATGTTAACAGCCAATCATGACAAAAAGTAAGTTCTATTTATACTTCGTTAAAGGAACCTAGTAACTTTGAGAGGTTTTCACTCCGTCCTGAGTTGCATGGGTTAATTTACGGTACAAATCCAAACATTGGCTTGGCTAGCTAACTGAAGTCCTGCTAGACTAGACGATTGTAGATAGTGTAGACTAGGTTAGGTAGTAAACAAACACTCGTGACATAGGTGCAGTATCGATTGATTAACTTTAGCTAGGAATACTAAAGTTTCTATTTTATTTTCTGTGCAAATGTGTAACTAACAGCGTAGTAAATTGCAACATGTAGTACGTACTGCACTTATTGCTGACGATATTTTTTGTGCTTTATTGGTAGATAAGTTTAATTATTAGTTTCTATTCTTCATGTTTGGAAATTGATACATTTAATGTAGTCAAATAGTATTAGAATAATGACACAGGTAACATGGCGATTCCATTAGAAACGCAATGCATTTTATTAATGAAATTGAGGAGCTGCTTTGAGGTTAATATACAGTCAAATAAATGAGTAGTTACACTTAAAGCCACACCAAACCTACTGGGGGATTCAATTACTTAAACTAACATTAAACACGTAAGTGACACACTTATCTTTGCTCAGCATCTATACGAATCCATTAATATTATAAATTACAGGAACACGGAACTCTTTACAAATCGTTCAGTGATCAGAGAATATTGAAAGGCTCACAAAGTGGTCCAAAACTTTGTTTTCACGTACCAAATTTTTCGTACACCTATAATTTTAGCAAGAAGTATCTCATTTAAAGGAGGAAAGAATGTTCTTGTTTAAGCTAACATTGTGTTTAATGTCAAGAAAAGTTAGCCAAACTCGATTCAGAATTTCTTTTGATGTACTTAACTTTTGGCTTTGTTTCCTTTCCACCTTATTTACCAATCGTTTAGGGAAAATGTTCGGTATGAATACAATGTACATTGTTATTGCTTATTTTACAAAAAAAGGCTTACTTTATTTTTAATTACTATTCATAGACACAAAACAGATAGCAATTAACCAAGCACGATTTACTTAATATACCTTTACATTGTTTAGATCTAGATCGGAATCCAAACACATTACGCAGCGAGCGAGATACGAACTTTCAATTTAATGTTACTTTCACTAAAGAACGTAACGGGTGTAACAAAAAAAAACAATTATTATGAGCCTGTAGTGTACCACTTCAGAATGTCGATATTTCGATTACCCGATAGTGAATGGTACTTATTAGTTCGTAACATAGTTTAGCTACGTCACCCGTTGCGTCTGTTCCACTGTGCATGTGCCTGACATCGGACGAAATGTAACGTACAGACAGACAAACGTATGTATAATTGCGGACGACACATCCACCCAATGTTGGTTACACGGGAAAAATATTTCAGCAATAGGGAAATACACGTAAAAATTGCTTGTGTGTCATATATTTAGGAATAAAACCGGCCCAGTGCGAGCCGAACCCGCGCACAAAGGGTTCCGTGTCAACTGGGTTATGTTTGTTAGCATTTCTATCCTTTCATAGTCTGTAACATGAATAGAGTCATCGAGAATTACCATAATTCCCTTGAATTTATTTCAATCAATATCGAAATTACGAGTATGAAACAAAATATATCTCTTTTGATGGAGGCGACTGAAATATTTCACAGCTCAAAAATACCGTAGAAATTTGTATTTGACGTCGTTTTAATTTGGTAACCTCATGAGTTGCATTTTTTTTATAAAATATGTATGACAATTGCATTTTATGTTTGTGGACTATAATTTCGTTAATTGTTAACTCAACATAGTCGTGATAGTATTGCTTCTAAATTCATACTGCTCTGGTTTTTTTTCACGTATCCACAAACAACTGTTTAGCTAGCAGTAGTTGGGAACAGAAACACAATTATAATTTTTACAATTTTGTCGTCGTGATCGAAAATATAAATACATACTCATGCCCAATTACAGTGTTCTAGTACCGAAGGTCTCTGAGTTGAACCGCGTACAGACGGACGGACAGACGGACAGGCGGACATGGCGAAACCATATGAGTTGTTGGACTACGGAACCCTAAGAACGAGAATACTCTTTGTCTTCGTAATAACTACCCAATTACTGATGTCCCGAAATATAATGCGGGGTGGAACGCGATTGACTGTACATTAAATTATTTTTTGAACAAAAATATTTAAATTTATTTTCAATCAGGCAACATTTTCTGTATACCTATTGCGGATAAAGTTTAGAACACGAACTTTCATAAAACTAATATTTATAAATCAAGCGTCTATTCTATAACCGTACCATAATAAGTCAACTTAAATTCGTAAGTCCGCAAGAAGAAATTCAAATAGTCCTCAGTTGTTTGCTAAGTGTGTGTCATGTTGTATACTTCGAAACTAACTAATCTAAGATACATACCTACAAACAATTCCACTAACCGCGTAGTAGTGTGAACAAATCTTTGTTCACTTATGTATTAATTACTTTGAAGCCTTCAATTATATAATTTTAATAAGCAAGAAAGAAAGAAAGAAACATTTATTTGACACATAACAATACATACATAATAAAAATTACAATATAAAAAACATGATTTTTATAAGTATGTTTTTTTTGAAGTTGTAATGACTGTGTGTAAATATTTTACTTTACAAAATATTTTTTGATAATTTTGAAAGGTTCCGTAAACGGTAATGATAACAATTATGATAACGGTTATGATAACAATGTTTCCAGAAGAGATTAAATAGTCTAGTCTGGCATGATTAGTCCCAGGCCTCACTTTTACCATCAATTGAGATCTTTGCAAAATGTTTGTCTATTTATAAAAAAAATATTTAGAAACAACTTCAACAGATGAAAACTAGACCATTTGCATTTATTTTGTATTCACACCGAAAATTTTCACCCATTACAACGCATCAAGCCGTCTTTATTAACACATAAAGCCACCAGTCCGCTGGTATGACCAAACCAATCCCCTTGGATATCAGTATTATTTCCGAGCAAAGCCACACTGAGTCGTTTTACATCGACTGTTTAAGTCTTTTCATTTCCGAAGCGAGTAGAGTCTACAGGTACATTGAAGACTGCATGTGTGGTTACGCAGTCAGTTATTTTCTTATATTTTTCTACCTTCAGAGTCGTCAGATGTTCGTTTCCCGAAATCGCGGGCTACCCCAACGTTGGGAGTTTTAAATGTGGGTGAACCTCGGTGCGTCCGATCCGATGCTGGTGTTTGGTGGTCAACGTCCCCTTAGGATGTAAGGCGATTGTTTAGCGATAAAACGATTATAAACTTGAAAAACCATATTTGACTAAAATATAGGTATTAGCACCTTTCAAAATTTATGCCCCTGTATTGGTCATAAAAATAATACTATAATGTCTATGCTAGAATGTACGAGTATGTCTTAACTACTTTGATATTGGTAAAGTAGGTATAATTTTAAACAATCAGTAAAACTCGTTGAAACAATAAATTTTATCACGAAACATGAAAGTTCCTGTCAATTAAACGTTTTACGAAAGTCAATTGAAGAACGCAAAGTTTAAAAATTCTCAATTGCATACAACTAAAATACCAAACAGGATATTCTAACTTACCCTGTAGCATTTATCAGCGAACACTGTATAGTTTTGGAATAGCTCACATGTAAATAAAGTCAGGATCAGAAACAGTTAGTGCATTTATATTTACAGCAATCCAGTTTAGACAAATATTGTTAAATGCCCTGAACACCAGGTGCAATATTATTTAACAAACAAACAACCCAGTTTTATTGGATTCAATTTTGTTTTGACCCTGTTTAAAGTTTTCACAACGTATTTTTGCATTGGTTATTGAAAACAATCGCACTATGTATGGTTTTACGGATATGCTTGGACAAAAACTATACTTCTATGTTCTTATACAATAACATATTGTTGTGGCGCGCTCTACGCATATTAACTCATTTCATTATTACATAAAATAACTTTTATTCAGTTCCATAATAGTCAGCATCAAGCATCAAGATCTATTCCGCATATTTTCGAAATTAAGTGTATTACGGGACCGTGCTAGATCCGGTTGTATATATAATTTTAAAATCTACAGCATATTAACTGTCAAGCATTTAGTTTTCAGCATTTTACTCTTTTTCCGTTGTTCATGCTTTTATTATGTTAAAGAAAGTCAAATCAAATGAAATGAAATCAAATCAATCCTTTTTATCAATCTTTTTTATCCTTTATTTATCCAGAATACACAAAAGTATGCAAAAAAACAACAAACAACTTTTCATGTTATTCGACATCCAACGTAACACACTAAATGAGCTATAAAGTCCAAAGAATTTTCAAGAGCCGACTTTTGAATTGGTTATTCAATTAACATAAATAAATAACATCATCAAACTTTTTCGGAATAGCAACTAAACTTTACAACTTCGTCCCTTTGAAATTCAAAATGTCGGAAATTGCAAAGGCGTTGTAAAAATTCATAACAGATTATCCGCCCCATTTGCGAAGTCCTGTGGGACCGGGCGATTGTGACTGGAAGATCGATGTTCTTTTAAACACTTTGTCTGGGTGTGTCACTGTGCAGACATCTTCAGAATAATGCACGTCAAACCGAAACTCTATTAGTACGTAACTTTAGTTGCATTAAGTTTTGGTGTTGAAATTTGGTTTTTATTTGCTCTTTATCAACCATTAAACTTTAATGTGCCTAATGGAATTATAGTAGCCTGCTTATAAAAATAAAGGGTGCTGAGAAGTTGTCACTCAGTAATCGAGGACAAGCTAAAGTAATTACTTGATAACTCTTTATCATTCCGTCTTAACCAAATATTTTTGTACGTTTCTTACGTTTCCAAAGTCGTCACCGTATTTGTGTACCAAATGAAATTGGTTACTTATTCAGTTGATATATCTTTTTCTATCTCTATTATTGGCTGACTGTATCCTCCCTCTATTGCCTTACATAATAACAACGTTCAAACAAACAGTCATGCAACTTACGTTCAGCCCTAGTGCTGGGGCGGTCCCGCTTCCCAAACCCTCTGGCTGTCATCATCTCGACATTCTTGAATCCGCGCGTCGGCCGCTGTTGCTTTGCTCGGGCTACCCTCACGTCGGGTGCCCCTTCAGCTAGGCACAGCCAGACTGCTGCGACTACTGCTAGATGCACGGAGATGTTCATGGCTGGAACAGGAGGTTTCTGGTTGGTTCAAGGGTCAAGAGTAAGAAGGTTAGTAAATGGGTAGCGCTTTCCAACGATTCTGAATTCGGGATGAAGAGAAGGTGAAAAAGGCACCTTCTTTTACCAGTTTTTTCAGAATCTGGAACTAGGACTGCATACCCTTCATCTAATTAAGGCATAGAGGCGTCAAGTTACTAACAAAATGACAGATATTCAGTTCCAGTAATCCGATATTTAACTTGTTTGCTTCTAACTGAAATTAAAATAAAATAAACTTTTGTGATTGCGTCTGCCGGCTAACCTCTAGTAGACCAGAAATTAGAGTTACCTTTTGAATAGAAAACTAAGGAGCTATGTAATGAAATTGAGTACGGTAGAGCTTTGACGGATTTGATGTATGCTTTGAATATTTTTATAGCACTTTTTCTGGCATGTTATTTCCAAACACTTATGAGTGTGGAACGAAATGATATTATAATGATTTATTTGTGCAAATCGTGATACATTAGAATATACATATTAGTCGAAAGCAACTGTGTGTGCGAGAACCTATACCTAGAAAGTTAGCTCTTTGTCAAAACTCTACGTATCTTATCACAACATTATGCGCAACATTTATTCCACAAGTACCATTCCTTTTGCCTAACTACCTGTCCAGTCTTCATTCCTAACTTTCCTTGCAACCATAAACAGCGTCATAAACCAGCAGTTGTCACAGCTTGTTAGCTTCAAGATGTTATCTCGCCCTCTGAAGTGCTCATAAACAGTGCTCAGTGCACATTATGTTGCACTCTCTTTGAGCAAAAAGGTGTAACGTTTTAAAATTAGAGAGCGCCCATTAGCGGTGTCAGGAATGTTTGTGAACGCAAAGGTAATGAAGGCGTTTTTAAATTTTAAAATTAGAAGCTGCAGGTAACGGACGTTATTTTTAAAAAGGTCTTAATTATGTACACCTACGTTTTTGCTAGGAAGCTATAATAGAGCTGAACTTTGTTTAATTTAATAAGCTGCATAATTTTTAATTTCATTAATTTTCATAGACGGGAATACCGTGAAATTAGTTAGTAATAAAAAAGCTGTTCAACTTTGAGTTGCACTTCATGGTGAATTTTTTTTTGAATAGAATAGATAATAACAGCGAAGCATTAGAAAACCTTTGTTGAATAAAAGCTTTCGCAGTATCCTATAAGGTCATTCTAATTCCCAAATGTACCTACCATTTTGCGAAATTATGAGTAAAATTAAAATGTTACGAGAACTGACAAGGAAGTCAAGGGATGATTTCATGCATACTTAAATAAAAGTTTTTTGTAATCAAAGCAAGTTTTTTTTTCTTTCTAGCTCTTAGGATGCTTTTCATTTTATTTCAAAAGATTTTACGATAAAATGCTGTTGATATTATTTATATATTTTTGTTAACTCAGATTATAGAATATATCTCTCTCCTCTTCCCCTCGGACCGCGAAAGCGTTTGGACGTGTTCACTGTGTTTGTGCTGTGAAAGTTTAAATAATAAATAATTAAAATATTGAGGGGCGCTATGGAGTATTGAACCTGGAGTGGTTGATTTCGTGTTGGAGTTGTTAGCCGCTGCGCCAAATACGGGAGTGACGGTGCATCTAAATTTTGCTAAATATACCTTTAGACGGATGACGTAAGCGGTGCTACGATTGTGACTACTGCTACGAAATAGCTACGACTGCAAGTTGCTACGAGTGGCTACGGACAACTGATTTTTATTGTATCTCACTTATCCCGCTTTGCCAGCCTGTTTGTCTGTTTTGACGCACTGCTAAATGATGAATTCTACACTAAATAGAGCAATGTCAGACCCAGAGATGTCAATATGCCTGTCAGAAGATAATGAATCACCCCTAGATGCGGTAACGGACCGCCTGCGCAGACCCGTCCACACATTGCCGCCACAGTTTGATGCCTTTAGAATGGAGATAAGGCAACTCATAACTACTTTCATAACCTCACAAAGGGACGAGATAAGACAACTTGGCATAACAATGAAAGAAATACAAGATACAAATAAAAATATTGAGACGTCACTGGCATTTGTAACTTCGCAAAACGAGGAGTTAAAACACAAAATAAACAACCTGGAGGAAAGAACTAGACAGGATAGAGAATATATAATATTCCTGGAGGATAAATTGGATGACCTACAGCTTGCGTCGCGTAAGACTAACTTTGAAATAAAGGGTGTGCACAGAAAAGAGGCTGAATCAAAACAAGACCTTTTGGAAATGGTTGTGACGCTTTCTGAGAATATTGACTGTAAAATAAACAAATCGGACATTAAGGATATCTACAGAGTAAGGAGTAAAAGGCCAGAACAAAAGAACACTCCCATCATAGTGGAGACCGGCTCGGTTCTGCTTAAGACCGATATTCTGAAAATGGCTAAATCATTCAATATAAGAAACAAAACCAAACTATGTGGAAAGCACCTGGGTCTTAAATCGCACGCTGACACACCGATATTCCTTTCGGAGAATTTGACGCAAAAGGCCTCCCGTCTTTACTACCTGGCTCGTGACTTAGCAAAGTCAAAGGGCTACAAGTTTGTGTGGACCTCCTACGGCAAGATCTATGTGCGTAAGACTGAACAGTCCCCTATCCTGCTGATTAAATCCGAACAGCAGGTACACACGCTACTTTTGGAACAGGACTGACTATGTAAATTTGTACTTTTAATAATAATAATAGTGCCCTACTTTGGCTGTTTCAAAAGCCTATTGTGCCGAAAGCTTACTTTCTGTCTTAACTCTAATATTGAGAAACGTTTGGTTATGTATCATATTTCTTCGTCATCTCTGTATTTTGAAAACACAGCTACTAAAAACAGCATCCACAAAACCAGTTCTTCACTTTTAAACACACACACATATGCACACATACATATTTTACACACACACTCTCTTGCATACATACATATTATACACTCATACTCACAAAAACATTTACACAGCACATCGATGTACTCACCGTTTCACAATATATTTTCTACTCCTCTACAAAATCACAGAAATTAAAACTACTAATAGTCCAGCTACACCATAATAAACTTCACTTTACTACGACGATACAATGTGATGATATCTTTTATATTCGCATTGGTTTAACATATAAAATGAAGCAACACCTGCTTACCGTTACCCCTGGCGTACATATATACTCAATGTATGGGTGACGCACTACACACAATACAAGAATTAGACAAAATCGATATAGCCCAGACAATCGAATGCGAGGGAACTGATATTGCGGGGCGTATAAGTGTGAATAAAAATGATTTTACTATTATAGCTCAGAACATTGTAAGTATATATAAAAATGTTAACGATTTTACTATAACTCTATCAAGTTTACCATTTGAAACTGATATTATTATTTTTACTGAGTGTAGACTAAACCAAAACAAACCCCTCCCACATCTAATTAATTACGAAGCTCACTGCACTACCCGTCAACTAAATCAAAACGACGGTGTGGCTGTCTATATAAAAAAATCGATTAAATATAAAGTACAAGAAGTAACACTACAGCAGGCATCATGCCTCCAGATAAATATCCTAAATAATACCGTATTATGTATTTACCGTTCGCCCTCGTATCCAAAAGCCGATAACTTTATTAATTCATTAAACGCACATCTAGAGTCCTGTTCCCCACATAGTGGTATAATAATAGCAGGTGATATTAATATAAACATTAGACCTCAAACTATGGAACGACCACAAGAATATAAAAATAGAATGCAGTACTTAGATATGCTTGCAAACCACGGTATATTAGCTGGTCATACCCTACCTACAAGGCAACAAAACTGCTTGGATCATTTTATGTTAAAAATAAATAAAGCCAAATATCAAGCCGCGATAGCAATTATGCATACCACTACCACGGATCACTCTACTACGCTCCTTTCAATTTCTAAGTTAAAAAAACAGCCCAATGAAAATACAATTAAACAATCTATAAATTTTGAAACTGCTTTAAAATACCTGCAGACTAAAAATTTATCAGAGCTTTTATTTTGTGAGGATCCATTGGCTGTAACTAACAAATTGATAGATACAATTATTGAAAGCCTTAAAATAAATACAACAATAACTACTATCCCCTGCAGTAAAAGAGTAAAACAACCTTGGATAACTCCAGGAATCTTACGCTGTATACGAAACAGAAACAAACTTCAGAAAAACTTACGTAATGATCCTCACAATGACATTCTTCGCATCACTTATAGACGTTACAGGAATTATTGTAATAATTTAATAAAAAGAATAAAGAGGAAATATGAAAGAGATAATATAATTAAAGCGTTAAATAATAATAAATTGCTATGGAAAAATATTAAAAATATAACTTACACTAATAAATCACGTAACACTCCCGCTGAATTACTCTACTTACAGTCATCGCCCACTGTATCTGCCAACTATATTAATCAATATTTCGTTAATGCTGGAGTGGAACTAGCAAGTAAAATACAGAATAAGAATACAACATTAATAACACCTTTAGATAATAATTCGCTGCCTGTTAATTCTTTTGTTTTACTACACACCGACATAGAAGAAGTAAAAAATATTATCTATAGCCTTAAACCAAATAGTGCTCCGGGATGGGACAATATTCCCAGTAATTTTATTAAATTGGCAGTTAATGATTTGGCTCCGGTTATCACTCACCTCACTAATCTATGTTTTGATAAAGGGATTTTTCCTGCACTATTGAAGCAGTCTATCATTACACCTGTGCACAAGGGTGGGGATAAGGAAGACATCAGTAATTATAGGCCAATTTCTGTTCTGCCAGCAATATCTAAGGTTGTGGAAAAAATTGTTAATATTAGACTACTAAATTATTTAAATAAATTTGATTTATTGGCACCTAACCAGTTTGGCTTCAGACAAGGAAAATCGACAGAAGATGCAATACTTTACTTAAGCACTTTTGTTACAGAACAATTAGACCAGAGTAAGAAGTGTCTGTCGGTTTTCCTTGATCTGAAGAAAGCATTCGATACCGTGTCTGTCCCTATCCTCGTGCACAAGCTTGAAAAAATTGGAATAAGAGGAACTCCACTTGCTCTCTTTAAAAGCTACCTATCGGAGAGAAAACAAAAAGTAAAGCTGCCTGGATTCACTAGTGTGGACGCGGAGCTGTCATTATACGGCGTGCCACAGGGTAGCGTTTTAGGGCCAACCTTGTTTTTGATTTATATAAATGACCTATGCAAAATTGCCATACCAAACGCTAAAATCCTGTCGTATGCCGATGACACGGCTGTAGTTTTTACTGGTGAATCTTGGGAGGCGGTCAAGACTACCGCTGAAAATGGGCTGGCTCAAGTTGCGCTGTGGTTACAACAAAACCTGCTCACATTAAATGCAGCTAAGACAAATTTCATTTGTTTTAGCATTAACAATAACTCACAGCCAGTGACTGACTTTAGCCTAAAAGTACATAAGTGTGCTGGGGAAATTAACAAAAGATCTTGTGACTGCCCATCGATAGGTAAAGTGTCGCACATCAAATATTTGGGAGTTATCGTTGATCAGAGGTTGTCATGGTTCCCTCACCTAGAACATGTAATAGGTAGGATTCGAAAATTAATTTGGATTTTTAAAACACTCAGACATATAATACCTGATTATAGTAATAATAAGTGTGACACTCGAAGACATCTTCTTAACCAAATATATATTTCACTTGCACAATCTATTATCACGTATTGCATCCCAGTCTGGGGCGGAGCTACAAAGACTCAGTTTCTGCAATTAGAAAGAGCTCAACGAACCCTTATTAAAGTCATGTACTTTAAAAAAAGACGTTTCTCTACAGACGAACTATATCGCATAAGTGGTCTACTCACTGTTAGGAAATTATATGTCATAATGACTACTCTTAAAGTACATAAATCCCTGTCGTATGACTCACGTATTTCAAAAACTCGACGAAGGTATGCTGTGGCCAAGTCCTTTGGTACCAAAACAGAGTTTGCCAGTAGGCAATTTAGTTCACGTTCCGCATTCCTTTACAATAAAATAAATAAAGAAATCAACATCTATGACCAAACTTACTATGAATGTAAGCAAGTTCTTGTTAAATGGATGCAGCCAAAAACATATGATGAAACGGAATCTATGCTGTACCGCATTTCGTGATTAATGTATTAATTCAACACACTCACACTTACACACACTCACTCACACACTCACACACACACACACACACACACACACATACACACACACACACACACACACACACACACACACACACACACACACACACACACCCAAACTCACACACACACATACACACCATTGTTCTATTTTGCTTTACTTGATATTTGTTTATTCTTGGATCACAGTTTTCATATTTGTTTTACTAAGTCAAACCAAACGATAAATGTATGCATAGATTAGGAAGAGCGGGGTCGCCAAACACAGGCATTACTTGCTTAAATGGAGACCCCAACCAACCATGTAAATTAACTTAAGTTTGTTATTGCAAATAAAATTTTATTATTTATTATTATTTATTATCTCTGTGCTATACATTTTCTAAAGAAAAAAAATGTATTTGGTATCTGAATCTTGAATGCCTACTTTGATCCATTCAATTACTCAAGAGGCAAAATGATAAGACATTTTTATTGTCTTTTATTGACATTTCAAATGTGAATCATGCCGAATCCACCTCATAAGAAATTCATGAGTTTCATGACTGTGTACAAAAATTCTACGCTGGCTTTCTGTAATTTAGGATACTTCCTTCAAATAATTATGTTGAAATTGTGAAAGTATATTTATATTGTTTGTCATTTTCTTTGTAAGACAAACACCAATTAATTTGGAGTATTTCTTATTAAAATGTATCTAGCGAACATCGAACCTCAATCTAATAAGTCTGTTGTAAACTGTGGTGCGTTAGACGACCTTAATCTTATATTTCCCTTGGTCACGGCATCACACATGAACGGCTAGACCGATATTGCTAGTTATTTTTTGTTCTGTTCGTTATTGTCAAGAGAAGGATCTTATGAAAGATAAAATTAAGAGAATTCATAAAATTACAAAGTTCTTACATTCAGACCTGGAGGTCTACTACGAAAAACGAAATCCGTCAATACGATTATCGTATCGACGGTTTTTGTTTTTTCGTAGTAGGCCTTCTGAGCCGGAGGCGAAACAAAGTTCGCTGGGTCCGCAAGTTCCATAAAACTCCAAATTCCTTAAAACACTATTCGGTAAAACTGAGCCTTCCTACTTATCTATTAGGTACTAAGCGGAAGTAGTGGCTAGTGCAGTGACACTGAACGCAACACAGACAACAATGAAGCCTTAATTAATGATTAAACGAACTTACCTCTACGTGAAGTTCTATCATAATTATACGAAGTATTCGTCCGAAGATATTAGTATTATACACATGTAGTATCGCTTGCACTTATCACCACATAGCACAAATTTTAGAGCTAGATAAAAATAAATTACAGGTAAAAAATGTTATTTCCGGATTATATTTTTAAAAATAAAATAGAATCAATATCCGTATCCTGTAACAAGAATTAAATAAATTAAGAACACTTCCGTTCCGTCACTTCCTCCACGCCATTGCTTTTGAAGCCTTCATTTAGTTTAGAGATAATAATATGATGATATTTCCTAGAGATGGGTTTTTGTCAACACAAAAAGTATGCATCGGGTGGGTGGGACTTTCTACTAATATCTTCGGACGAATACTTCGTATAATTATGATAGAACTTCACGTAGAGGTAAGTTCGTTTAATCATTAATTATACTTCAGTATTCGTCCTCGATATTAGTATTATACACATGTAGATGTTTAGAGCATGAAAGAAGGAAATATCATCTATGAGTAAGTACTTGATCAATTCTTTCAAAGAATCATATTAAACAAATAAGTTACTTATGATAGTATGATTATCAATCATTAAGCAAGAATTATTTATCAGGTTACCAACAAGGAACTAGCAAAATCAGAACAAAATGTACTGTCTACAGTAACTATTTTATAATAGTTATACTACTACGGGTTTATACCCGTGCGAGGGTATTTTGGAGTTGCTCAACCAAGTTACTAATACAGGTTGACATTAATATCGGCTGTGGGCGTCGAGGCATGATGCCTAGGGCTGTGCGCGGATATGTCAACTCCACTAGTCCGCAAGGTCACATTGATATACGGTTTTCTAATCAGAAGACAATAAGTTATCAGATTTTCTTAAAGGTTCATTTTGGAATTGTAAACGCATGCGACGCGCCTAGGAAGCAATAAGTAGTTAAGCCCGTTATTTGAATAAGAATCGGGTTATCAGAAAAAATATACATATTTCTAAAATTATTTGTAAAAGAAAACACTCTTATTAAGTACACAGTACAAGTAACAAAAAACTATGAGACGATCATTTTTTACCCATTTGTTCTAATGAGATCACGATTGAATAGTTAATCCAGATAGTCTACCTACTGAATAAAATATTCAAGTAACATTATGTTTTCATAAATTAGTGCGCAGCCTATAAACTCCTTTACAACATCCTGAAAAGAACTTCATTTTCAAAATCTTGAAAACCAAATTGAAAGCAATAAAACTGCCTTTTTATAATGCCATACTGAAATCCTTTGTTTATGGTTAGGTAAGGTAATCTGAAATCAACTTAGTAATTGTTCTATAGAAATCAATAGATATTGTTAGTTTTGCAAAAGCAATACCAATGTTTGATACAAATATCATACTGAAATGCTGTAACATGTTGTTGTACATATTAACCATTACAATGTCTGTTATTACTTACAACTTCTTGCAGGTTTTATGAAGTGAGGATACCAATGTTATAAATGGCCAGTTCGGCACAATTTACTGAAGAAAAATCATTATTTTATACCTATTACAGATTTCAGTCTTTAAATCTAGGCAAAAAAGGGATGATGGTGTTACAGTAATTACCTACTGGCATCAAGTGAACTACGCTTAGTATCTGCCAGCAGTGTCGATAGAAAAAACAGAACATGACATGAATAACCTGATTATTGCTTCTGCTATAATCATATAAAATTTTATTCTTACACTTTTGAATAAACAAGCAACTGAAAAGTTAGTTGTAAATTTTTTACAACTAATAGATGTATTAACGACAAATTCGTCCGCGTCCAATCACCACGACGCATATTTGGCGCATATTTTAATAATATTAGAAAATACGGGTACAAAGTTAACAGTTTAAGTGTACCAAATTAACAAAAATCACACACTGTAACCCCGTATCAAATACACTAGGATTTTGATGATGGATCAGTCATTCAGAGAATGAGCGCTGGGTGAGTGAGTGATAAATTAAACACTTAGGGATCGCCGGTAGCATTTACAAAAGAATGACAAAATAATGTTGATAAACACATCCGTGAGGGTTAGTTTCTTTTCATATCCGGGTGACATCGCGTCACTAATTCCTATAAAACAGTGTTATAAACATATTTTATATTTATCAGAATTGCAAATATTTGTAGAAATTAAAATGTGGGTATTATTGTTTACTTCTCGCAAGTTTTATGCAGCTATCACTATGTTACCTACCTAATGAAAGTATTTCGAAATTATGCGGTAAATATTCCAGCTCCAAAAAATTCCAAATGATAACATATTGTTTCTAGTTGTAATCACTGAGCGCTTGCTGACCCGTTCTCACAGGCCGCGCCCTACCCCGTTGTTGAGGCGTCAGAATAATCTCACAACCATAGTAATACAGCGAATTTTCTGGATAGAAATTATAAATAACATCTAACCACCAATAACATTGGATAAGATATAAATCGGTATAATATTCATTTATGACGATCATAAGCATCATAGTCTTTTAAATTGACATGTACGCTTTAGTTCATGGTCAAATCCAGCATAAAACAAAAACAAACTATGCAGATTTTGCATGTTTTTAAACAAAAAAAAAAGGAAAAAATGAGCAAAGCTAAAAAATAATTTAACTTGATGCTCTTCCGTTTGTCTGTAGAATGCATGCAGCATGTCAATGTTTAGAATTAAAAGGAAAAGATTATATATTGAGCCTTGGAAAGATGTGTAGCTTTTTTGAATAAGTCTAGATATCCTTATACGTAAGCATTGTGTTACTTATTTTTGATGTCTTTATTGTATTCCAAATAAATACATACATGTAGCCTAAATAGTAAAAAAGCATACAAAACCACAGTTTTAATTTGAGTCTACCTTGGTTAATAATATCAAAATATTATGGTGAATTGCACCGAACATCCTAACAGTAATATTTTATATCTATAACTCTTGCAAAATTAATTATCTTCTCTATTTAACCAAAATATTCCTGTAAAGAACAACTGAATTGTTGTTGTAAAAAGTTGGAAAGTCTTAGGATAAAAAAAATATCTTAAGGAAAATTGTAAAAAATCTACAATAATTCCTTTCCTTTACAAAACACGTAATATTGTATTACAGAACATAATCTGTCACGACAAGGTTAGTCAAGTCGATGATGGTTAATGGTTATAAAACAATGTTTTGAAGTTAATTTACACTGTACCGACTATACAGATATAATCTGTTTTTAGAGGTTAAATTGTGTTTTTTCTTTACTCTTTCTAATGATTTCAAATCAAATGAATTTGAAAAAGAATAAGCTCGACGTGTTCGAAAGAAGATTGAAGATCACGCTCTGTATTATATTATAAAGTAGCAATGGAAAAGAAAAACTTGTCTAATTTATAAAACTGTGTTTGCTCGATAATCGACTTATAATAAAGTACGACTCGCATCTTCTCAAAAGATAACTTTTCACCTGATAGTGTCTGATCATATGCTATACTGTTTTACAAATGACTCACGTAGCGTACCTCGTGTTCTGCAGTCTGCAGTTGTGTTGCGGTCCGATGCGATCCCATGCTCGAGGACGTCACTGGCGATGGCGCTGGCGGTAGCTGGTGGTAAAGCCATAAGGGCTGCTTCCTATCTGCGTGGTGCACTCACTGTATTCCAACTTTTATTAAATGTTAATAATACCTGTTTGTTCGCGACGAAAAAGTTATAAAGAGAATTGCAAAAAACATTATAAATTTAAGCAGGGTTACAACCTGCAACCTTTGGCAATTAATAGGGCTACTTGTAAAAAACAACGGTGTCAGACAAGGAATCTACCCCTTTGTTCTATGCAATTTTTAAAGTTTGCGTAGTGAATTATACTACATAAACCAAAATAAAACTACATAGTCAGCCTGATTTACTGCTCTGGCAGATTTTGTAGTTTCTTTGACGGTAAAAATAAAATAAAATGAAATGATAATGAATAGTGTGCGTAGTACTGCGCGTTGCACAGTAGGCGAGGGCAGCGGCGTTAAATAAATGTTTTAGCTTTCGTAGCCAGGTTTGGCCATGTTCAGTCAGATGAACACACACAAATTAACACAGATGTGTGGCGATTGTCATGCTTAGGCAAGTAGTAGGATCGGTCCAAAGAAAATATCTAATAGGTTTGGTGTGGAAACCGTCCATTTATTGCAGGATTTTTAATGACTCACCGGTTGCATCTCGATCTCTGGTGTTGTCGTCGACTGCTCTCCGTCCCAGCTGCATCACGAGACGTGGACGGCTGCGGCGGTGTTGGTGGCAGGACTACATCAGCTCTGGATGTAAAGGGCAGATGCGACGCCGCCCATGCGGGTTGCACATGTGTAGGTTTTTCTCCATTGCCCGTCGACTGCAGCGGCCGTGTTCAGTCGAGCTAAGTCTGATTAGACGAAGCTAAATGGTTTTAGCGTGGAAGAGTCCAAAATACAATTCCGAGTGCTAGAAACCTTGTAGTACGCACAAAACAGTCCAAAATACTGTACGATGCGTATTGACTGAACAGACGAGGCCGAAATGGTTTAAGCGTGGAAAAGTCCGAAATACAATTCCGAGGTGCTATAAACCTTGTATTTACGCACAGACGTACGTATTTGTTCAACGATTCGGAAGGGTCTTGAGTTCAAGGAATCCAATCTTGATAGTTCACTAAAATCACTGAAATCACAAAAACTATTATTAAAATTATTCTGCACGGAACGAGAATTGACGTGCTTTAGTGGCGAAGCACAAATAGCGAATGAAGGCTTCAAAAGCAATGGCGTGGAGGAAGTGACGGAACGGAAGTGTTCTTAATTTATTTAATTCTTTTTACAGGATACGGATATTGATTCTATTTTTTTTTTAAAAATATAATCCGGAAATAACATTTTTTACCTGTAATTTATTTTTATCTAGCTCTAAAATTTGTGCTATGTGGTGATAAGTGCAAGCGATACTACATGTGTATAATACTAATATCGAGGACGAATACTGAAGTATAATGTCTAATCGGTTTCTATATATCCGGCAATCGCATTACGCATTGTAATAGAAATAGTTAAGACACTATCTTCACGGGAAATGTGCTAACTGAGGTGAATCTGCAGTTTGTAACTTGCATACCTATCTTTGTATTTTAAATAAATTATTATTTTTTTATTTCATTCCAATTCGGAAAGTTTGACAGGAGTTTAGCGGGGGAAACGAGAAGAGGAAAATGGATTTTGTTTCATCATTTTTAGTAATTGTTTTTTTCGAGTAAATTATTGTGAAGAAAACAATGAAAACTAAGTGAGAAATAAAGTCTTCTGATTCGGATCGCCATTTTCGTGCTAAACTCTCCTTTGTTGAGCATTGAAATGCGAACCAGCATCTCATTTCAATGATGTTAGGTCAGGCTAGTTTAGTGTTAGTTTTAGTGATAAAAGTGTAAATATTGAACTTTTATTTTACTGATGTTTGTCTGTATGGCTTTGTGACCAAGGACGTTAAAATTTTATATAAAAAAATAAAAGAAAGTTTGACATGTGTCAACAACATACGACTATAATTATCCGCGGGGGACCGCGAAAGGGTTATGGAAAGACACTAAGGGCATGTTTACCATCGCCGAAAAATTACTAACCATCGAATAATTCAAATGTAGAACATCATTTCGTACGAAGTATGAGGCAGACTAACCACAACTTTTATGACATTGTGAAACATGCCATAAAAATAGAATACGCCATTTGTCCAATACTTCATACTTAATTACGAGTCCCTTAAAAAATATTACTTACAGCTTATTTGTAGATGGTGAAACAAGCCTTTAGAGTATATTATTTGAAGCATATCAATCGGAACTCAAAAGCCAAGTTTACATTTTTCAGACTGAGTTTTTTTTTTGTTTGAGAGGCGTGTATGTTTAAGTCTACCCAAATCCTTGCGTGCGATTATCAAGGGACGTGGTCTGGGTTATTAAATACCCAATGCCCGTAAACTTTTAATTGAATTGTTTGTTGTACAACCTATTTATTTATGGCGTCCTGAACTTAAGTAGGTAAAAAGTTGGGAAGTTAAAATAAGCACATTTGTTTTTTTAAGTAAAGTGTTTTTTATTGTGAATGCAACTTTAAAGGGCTATTAAAATTTTTGCTCCTATTGCAGGCCACAAGCTGTATGAACAACTATCTGAATGTTGTACGCAAAAACGCTAAAAATATGTTATTCATATTTCGACCTTCGGCATTATTAAAATAATATAATTTTTATCTTTGTTAATTAAAGTCGATATTAAATTATTATCGGAACACGTTGCCTTCAGGAATTTTGTGCTAAGTACACAGACTTTAATTATAGATTATTCGTTGACTGTGTATGAGAAAAATCCCGAAATCAGCCTACTTTTTGCGTTATTAAATATTCACAGAATCGAATAACATTCCATAGGAAAAATATTCGCTCATATTAGTTTTACTAAGACTGGAAATAGATTGATATACGTAGGTATATACTGTTAAAAATTAAGAGCCTAACTTTCGAGACTAAATTACAAAAAAATATATTTAGATAATATGTACGAGTCTATGTGTGAAGATGCTACTAAGATTGATAAGCTTGGTGAGTCTTCTTAACTAAAAATCTCACCTACAGTAAAGCAGTAAGTATATTCTTTGTCTAGCTGTTTTTTAAAGAATGGGAGAAAAGTGACATCTATATATATATAAAAGAAAGTCGTGTTAGTTACTCCACTTATAACTCAAGAACGGCTGAACCGATTTAGCTGAAAATTGGCAGGTAGTTTAGAGCCAGGAGAAGGACATAGGATACTTTTTATCCCGTTAGACGGGGCCGGGGCTGGGGTGGGATGGGGCCGGGGCGAAACGGTGGGGAGGTAGCTTAGAACCAGGAGAAGGACATAGGATCCTTTTTATCCCGTTCAACGGGGCCGGGGCTGGGGCGGGACTGGGCCGGGGCGAAACAAAGTTCGCTGGGACCGCTAGTTATGTATTAAGGGTGTTAAAAAGTTTTGGACAATTTCCTCTGTTTAAAGTGTCAAATAATGTTATGAAAATTAGTTATTTAGATCTACATTGCCGCTGCCGATTACTAGTAAATATTACTTTGTACACACACAAGTAAGTCCTAGCAATTTATATGCATGGAATGTTTGTTTTATAGCCTCATGCCAACTATGCAAGTTGTTCTTGAAAGCGTCAGTTCGCGGTATTAATTCTTAGAATTCTGAAACGCAGCGAAAAAACCTTCTATAAAGGCGAAAGGCGATGCAATATTAGCCTTTGAATATTTCATGGCTCTTTCGCGCTTTCCGACGACTTTTTCAGTGCGACACCAGACTGGTTTTGTATTGTTTTTCGTTATCAAAAGCGGGAGTAAAGTTACAAGTGCTCTTTGGGACAAAAAGGGTGTCAATGATTTCACGGCTCTAGACTTCTATGTGAGCTTTGAACGCTTTGGGTGAGCTTCCTTGGGTACGAATACCTATTTTTTGTCCTGTTTTTATGCAATCCATTTTCTCGTTGCATAAAATAAAGGGGTGAATATCCCAACAGCAAATTTTACGCGGCATGAATGAAATCGGCAGTGCAGAGTGATACAATGAGGCTTATTTATTTTTTTTATTTATAGAAGGCGTTATCCCGTATACGAGACCATAAATATTTTTTGATTAGGACTACGTTAAATACGGAATAAAAAATGATAAAGCACCATATTTTTCATTTCGGTTGCGCGGTCAAATCCATTTTTCTGTTTAATTTCCCTTGTATAGTAAAAACTTTTGGTTATTTAGTATTATTGCTTATTTCATTTAAATCGTGAATAGTTATAGTACTATCACATAATAATTTTATAATTTAATCTATTAAATTAAATGACTTATAAGTAAAAATGCATGTGGTCAAATAAGACTTTTCATATCGGTGAATTTTAGTTTGTCGAGAATATTTTTGCGTGGGACAACTCTAGCTCCTTGCCCCCGCGCTAAAACGCTACAAACCAGTGCCGCCTCAATGCTTAAAGTAAATATACGTGCGCCGCTTGCTCCGTGTTCCCGCCAAAAAAGTAAGTAGTTGGTTTCGGTGACATGGGACATTTTATTTTTCATTTCCGCAGGTTGGAATATTTGTCATCCAATTCTCCATAAAATGTATGAAATATTTATTGGTATCCTTCCCAAACTACGTTTATTAGTGAGGTATTAATAACGTTGTGACTTTAAAACTTTTATTGTTATGTTAAATTATGTCGTTGATTTTAATATCGGTGTTTTCATTTCGGTTGATTCGGTGGCCTAGATTGACCACCGAAATGAAACAAAATTCACCGAAATGATAAAAAATATCATATCGGTGAATGTTATTAATTCCGGTGCGTAAATTGTTCATATCGGTGATTGTTTTTCTCATTTCGATGGCTTCATTATATCATTCCGGTGAAATCTATACTATATTATACAGCTGAAGAGTTTGTTTGTTTGTTTTTTATTTGAACGCGGTAATCTCAGGAACTACTGGTTCAATTTGAAAGAATATTTTTGTTTTGCCTTCCTTTTTAGGATTCCGTACCTTGAAAGGTAAAAAACGGAACCCTTATAGGATCACTTCGTTGTTCGTCCGTTTGTCTGTCCCTACCCTTTTTCTCAGGAACACGTGGAGGTATCAAGCTAAAATTTAATCAAAAGCTCTGCGGTCCCTTAAAGCTGTAAAAAAAATCAAACTTCTAAGCCAACGCAATCAAAAGATACAGCCGTTATTGCCGTAAATATCAGCAAATTTCCGCAAATTTTCAACACTCGAAAAGGAATCAAAACCTACCTACAGGGTACTTCCCGTGAACTTAGAATCTTGAAATTTGGTACAAAGCAATGTCATTTATAGTACAGATACAGGAATAATTGCGAAAACTGTTTTTTTTTGTTATATCATATAAAAACAAAACTTACTGCCCCTTTCTTCATGAACGCGTTAACGTGTTAAATGAAAATTACAATGAACAAATACAACATACATAATGAACTAAAATTAAGATACAAATTATTCATTCAGTGAAAAGCGTCGTCCTTTTATTACAAAATGTCACAGAAAAAAAAGACGCTTTAAATTTCCATATAACTACTATTGATTCCCACTCTACGCTCTGACCGATCCAAAGATTCCCATTATGCTAGCAGCATTGCCTCGTTGAATAGCAATGGAAACCTGTTGAACCAGCCAGAGTGGGGATCATTACCCTTATCCCTCAGTCGTTGTCCCAACTCTTTGAAAAGCTCGCGTGCCTCATCTCCCCAAGGCCCAGCCGTCTCCACAGCGATTGGAACAAAATCATACTCAGACTTTAGCTCAGCATACTTAGTATGTTTTAACTTGGCAGCATTTTCCGCCGCTGAACCTGCTGAAGTAACAGGCATACTGTAACTTCAACAGGTGCAGTAAATGTGTCTAACGCATGTTGCGTCCCATAAGAGGCTACGCCCTCTTCGCCATGGAACCAACTCTTACTCTTACCATCCATGCGGGACAAGCCTGGTGGCTCTAGGACGCAAGGAATATTTACGGAAACCGTGGCCCGACGCACAAATTCATTAATAGAATGGTATAAATTGCACTTGTAAAAAGCAACTGTGAACCTGTGACAGACGAGGAATTGAACCCCGTGTCTTACGCAATCCGGTCAATTAAGTTTGTATGGTGACAAAACACTATAAAAACAAAAATAAACTATAATAGAATGGTGCTTCGGGAACCGCCCCGCACATCTTTGGCAACTCAGTCCATGGTGGCCGTTTTCATCTACCAACACACCACAAATACAGCGATGAGGTTCACAAACTTTGCAGCCCAGTCTTAAAGCTACTGCAATTCTTAAGGAATTGTTGTCGAGAAGCGTACCCAACTGTGGAGACGGCAAAGCATGCAGCCAAGCACCAGATTCAGGTTTTGCAACTGCTTTAAGGCATGCCAACATCACGCTGGAACCTACGGGAACGGAGTAAAGGCAAAACGCACAGAAAATGTCGAAGAGGACCGCTAGTAGTGTTGTTAAGCTAAAAAGTTTTTTTAATATGATATGGGTTTACTTTTGTCTCTAGACTATACCAGACGAGGCACAGACAGGGACGACGATGAAGCGAGCTCACCCAGAAGAAGCCTGTTCACTCTTTTTCTGAAAATAACAGGGTTGTAGACCGATGGAAACGCATATGCGGGTAGAGAGTTCCACTCTTTTGCTGTGCGCATTATGAAAGTTGACGAGAAGCACTTAGTTCGAAAACTTTTTAAACGTGCTAATCTCAGGAAATACTGCTCCGATTTAAAAAAAAGGGTTAGATAGCTCATTTATCGGAAAAGGTTATTGGCTATAGTTGGTTTCCTTTAAATAGAGGTCCAGCCTAAAATAGGTGATAAGCTAGACAGTCATTAGAAAATATATAAAAAAATGTAAGTTATGTCCTTTTCAAGTTGTGTACATTAGAAAATCTACCAAATTGTCATCTAGTGATGGGTTTTCGACAACTGTTAATACAAATACTTTTTTACTTGTTTATTTTGCGATGCGAGTTTATATAGCCGAAGGCCTATTTTATTTGTAAATCAGGTTAAATTTTATAATAAATAGTAAATTAAAGCGTAGTCACAGTAGTCTAGCTTATTACTCGTATTGTGTGCAGCGCACGGCGCTTAAATTTCGCGGGGAGAATTGCTGTTTTTCCGTTATAATAATATATGAGTCCTGAAAGAAGGTTAACTTCTACATACGGGATACTGTAAAACATCACGCTACGACCTACGGGAATGGAGTGAAATCAAAACGCACGGATGCAGTCACGACGAACCACGTGTTTTAGTGTATAGAAGCAATTTTGTTAAAGGTTTTCGGTGGGTGGATAAGTGTTGTCATTTCGATGGGCGAGTTATTTCATTTCGATGAATCGTTTTTTCATTTCGGTGGCATCAAAACTTTGAAGTAATGTATCTTTTTAGTTTATCAAGATATTTTGATGGCGTTACGTATTGATCTAAACAACATCAAGAAGTATCATAAACCATAGTTTGAATTCGAAAAATGTTGAAAATAAAAAAGTTCACCGAAGTGATAAAAAAATCGACTTTGTTGAAATTGACCCAAAGACCAGTTACACCCACACAACTTAAAGCATATCTATCAGTAGCAAAACAACCAAAACACAACTTGTCATTTTGCTACATAAGTACCATCTGTATAAAGTACGTCAAGTTTTATAACAAAACAATTTAATTGATCACTTCTCACGAGGAAGTCTCGACATAGTTCCCTGTAAAACCACCAGATGGTGATCGAAAAATGCTGAGACACAATTGGTATACAAATTTTTTTTTTAAGATTTATTAAAAACTAGCGGCCCGCCAGCGACTTCGTACGCGTTTTAGTTTTACTCCGTTCCCATAGATCGTAGCGAAAATTTTTAAGCCCATACGCATTGAACTACTTCTATAGCCTTCCCTCATTAGCTTATCTATTATTTTTTATAACCTTATCAATAGTTCCTGTGATTAGCGAATTCAAACAAACAAACAAAAACATCCAGTTTTAAAAAACATAGAAATGCGCACCTACAGATAAATGTTATATTTTATGTACACACAACACGTAGCCCGGTCTTTAATGGTCAAACTTACACGGGGATATTATCTTTTTATTTTAAAACGAAATGGAAATACTTCCTTCACCCTATCGTCAATCGTATATTTCTTTCGGGTACTAAAAAGACCAGGCTACTCTCCGCGCTTACACAGCATCATGCCACATACAGCCTGTGGGAGAAGCAAATTCCCTCAAGTCTTCTCCCGCTACCTTAAGAGTTTGAACTTGAGCTTTGTTTATGGTTATAGCGAATACTCTACTTTCTTGAATTCAAAGGGACAATTCTATGTAAAGATCTACGCCATCATCATCATCAACACCCAAAAGCCGTCCACTGCTAAACATAGGTCCCTCACGAATAGAGCAGCGTACACAGCGTAGAATGTCCGCCGACAATATGAACAAACGATCTGCAATCTACACTGGACACAGACCGCTTTAAACACAAAAAAAAATTATTTACTATTCTTAGGAATAAAATATCTTCTCGAAAGCAACATCACTGATCATGCAATAACAAACATGTGTCAAAACATTCTGTCTCAGATATGTCAAATGATTGTCAAAAATAAAAAAATAAAAATTTTGATCATAAGCACTAAAGAGTATTTATATCAACTTTGTAGCAAATCATCCCCAAAATAACTTTCTACCCCTTTTTAACCCCGTTACAAGATACATTTCAATAAAATTTGATACACGTTTTTCGTTAATATTCATAAAGTATGTTTATGCAAAATTTGAAGTAGATTGGACCAAGAAATCACACTTTCCCATACAAACTTTGCACCCCTTTTTCAACCCCTTAGGGGTGAAATTTCAGAAAATCCGTTCTTATCGGATCCCTTCGTCATACAAAGAACACACCCTCCAAGTTTCAGGTCTCTACGATCAGCGTTTAGGCTGTGCGTTGATCCGTCAGTCAGTCATTCAGGACAAAGCCTTTTATATGTATAGATTTAGCTACGTAAGTCAAAAGGATATTCGATGCAGCAGAAAATCTGAATATTGAAATTGTCTGCGCGAAATGCCAAAAATCTTGCTTCAGACTTCCAGCACGATGATACATATTATCATCTGAAACTAGACTAGGTGATGATAATTATCTAACTGTATCTTGTCTGCATGAATGATGAAGTCGGTTCATAAAATGGAGACGACTTGTTACATTAGCTTAAAATTGATAAGTTAGATTTTTTATCTGTAAATAGATAGATACTAAATACCTTCGCAATGGCATCCTGGCGGCATTGGCTAACCAGTGGGACTCACCGATGCTAGATCGCTGGATAACTTTGCACGCTACTATTTAAAGCTGGCGGCTTCCTTCCTCTAGGCGGCATCTTTCATTGATTTAAATTATATTAGTATTTTACTAACATAGGCTAAGTTCAAATTTGTTATTAACAATGAGTATGGACCATGCGGTAAATTTAAAAGACCATTACTTAATATCTGACAGTGAGAGTCTGAGAGAATCTCTTAAAGAGTTTCTTAACCCTTATGTGAATTCAATTTTTAAACTCTTTTCTGTCAAAACGACACAGCTAAGTATTCAGTAATTTATCTCTAATTTCAGTGGTCACATAGAATTTAATCAGACGCATCCCGTTGAGCTGGCCACCCGGATTATTTGCACAGCCACAAAGCTAGATTCGATCTGAGGACCTACCATGTGATCGCAAGAAGTTTTTTAACGCCGATAATGGCCACATTTATGTAGAAAACTTTTTATGAACAAAAGATAAAATACATGGTAACAATCTCGTAGACTATTTGTTAGTGGTCATAAAGTTAATTACAACAATAATACCGCTGATGAGTTTCATCGTATGGTAACTTAGCCGCTAAGGTTTTAGGAAACAACCTTATTTTCATCCAAGTCTAGCTCATATCAGCTACGGGTAAGCAGATGGTCGCTGACAGCAAGCTTTTCAGATTAATGTAATATTTTCCTCTAGAAAGCTAAGTTTTTCTAACATAGAAAGCATCTGCAAGTGTCTCCAATGAATACTTCTACATATGCTCATATTTTGGATGACAGTCACCATTTCTCATGCTTTCCCACTCACTGCTACAGGGACAGAGTCGATAATATAGACGTGGTCGCATAGAGTAGGAACTTAATTCGCACCAAAATTGATTAGCTTTGATCTATTAATGGCAATTAACGAACTATTGTTAGCAAGAAGAGACATTCGGAACGATTGCAGATGGTGTAGGTGTATGCGTGGTTGGGGTGCTAACTATGTGCATTACGAGTTTAAGTTGTATTGGGTGACTATTTTGGTTAAAAACAGTGAAATTAACTAAACGTCGGCTACTAAGAACCAGGGTGTGTTTTTTACAAAGGTAGCCAGAAAGGTAAAGAAAAGTTCCTGTAAGTGTCCCACTCCTAGGCAATGGCAATCGTCTGATCACATGGGCTCAGTGTGGATTGTGGTGGGGTGTTTGCAAGGCAAGCGACCTACCTTGCTTCCAGATGTTATCATGCCACCCATAAAGCCTCTAACTAGGCCTTACGACTCATATCAACCGATAATAGTCGGGTTTCTATCAAAGTTATTCCGATTTGTGTGCACTAAGTTCACTCTTTTTGACAATAAATAAAAAGTGTAGGCTAACAACTTGTTATATATTTTTATTAAAATGCAAACAGCCTTTCAAATAAAAATTAAGGAGATACACAATAGGTGAGTTGCCTTAAGAGAAGTAAGCTTAAAAACTCTGGTCTAGAATAAAAATTTTAATATGCTGATATTCTATTTTAAATACAGTGGTATGACTTATTTATTTTATATAATGTATTCATTGTTTATTTTGCCGGGATGGCTGTTTAAAAATTCCATTAACCTATTCGTACTTGTAATAAAGCCTTTTAGGCAATTTTGGATTCCCTGAAGCTTTCATTCATTTCTGCAAATAAGGTGCGGTTATATCTACACTTTAATTACAGTATTTACTTCATAAATTTCCTTCGGGACGTAAAAATATTATTGTTATGGTGAGGACATGGACAAACAAGCTATTTTTAATTACACAAAGTAAGAATCTATAATTACTAGTGGTTACTATCTATTGTAAAAAATATTTTATTTTATAGTGTTTTGAAAATGAAAATAAAAATGATTGCTAGCAGACTGGACTGCCTTTAAGTTGACCGTTCACGTACCATTTCGGGGGAGTAGTGCAGAACTGGCCACTTTAGATTTATCCCCTTATTCATAATAATTCAAACAGTCAAATAAACCTATTTTAACTATTACACTGTTTTGTCACTTTCTGTCAAATGATGACAGCGCCAAGAAAGAACGAGACAAAACAGTGTAATAGTTAAAACAGGTTTATTAGACTGTTTGCGTTTTTTTTAATAAGGGGGTAAGTTTTTATTTTATTTTTTAATGTAATTTCATTGATTTAATAATTTTTAACTGGCATAGTTTACTACCATAATTACTAACAATAGAATATGAGTCATTGTTACTTTCAATAAATAAATATATCTATCTATTAATACTTAAAGCTTGGCTTCCTTCATCGTAACCGATTGTTTTATATTTGTAAAACTATTTCTTTCGGATATTGAGAGAGCAATCTCGCAACATTGATAAAGTTTCGGAGCCTACGACGTTAAAGAAAGCACTTGCAAAATTTTAGGCCTGCTATTGTGTCGGTGGTCGAGTGGTATAGGCATAATTTGGATCATGAGGATTTGATTATGCCTTGAATTAGCTTTAAATTATGAAAATTTTCTAAATGAATGCGGTTAGCTAACGAGGTAAGGAATACCTACTTATTTTTCAATGACCTAATCGCATGCAAACTAGAACGAACTCTGTATCGTGACAGGCTCGTTCGGCTTAGAGCCTTATTGCAAACGATTAAGGCACTTGTGGTTACTTTTTATTGCTCGTCACTGTATCACATTGTGAAGCATGCTCCGCCGTTACGATGATTGAATCTTCATTTAAATGCAGAGTGGTCAGTTAAATCTACGGATTCGAGGGAATATAGCAGTTTTTATGTCTTTAAAATAGACTAACTACGCACATTACAATGATTGGCTATAAATTATTTTACTTTCTCACAATACAGCGGTGGTCGGTTACGGAATAACAATGTTCAATGAATACTTTTCATTTGAAATCCGCCATACCTACTTCCTTTTTTTTGGAAATGAAGCTTTAATATTTAATAATAATAATATGCCACACAGCTATTAAATTAATGTTGTGTAATGGGCCACTGCGTGATGGCTTCGGCCCCATGTACGCCTTCCAAGGACCGGGACCTTGATTGGAAAGTAAAGACATATAATAAAATTTATAGCTAGAAAATCCCCGTTCCATTATTATATTCTACTATAGATTATTGAAAATAAAACTCTTTTAGCCGTCGTAATTTGAGTCTGGCCTTCCCTAGGGCCAACGCGTTATGTAGCTGCCCCGACCATTTTCGTAAATATTATTCCAATGTCCTATAAGGTCTGATCAAATTGTCCATGGTCAGCTGGCAAATTCCTCGTCTAAATCTTTCACAGTTCAAGGATCAGAGGAATCCAATAAGATTTGCTCGGAGATCTTGTAATAACCACATTTGATGGCGCCAATCTGACCCTCCAGTTTAGTATTAAATTCCTTAACATGGGAATATAGTTTTTACGATGTGTCCAGAGTAAGTGGTTTAGATCTTTTACAGTTTATGCAGTGAGTTTATATAAATAATTTAGTATAGTAAAATAAGATGTATGTGTGAAAAGTTGTAGATAAGGAGCTTGCTAAATGGAGATAAGGATTTGAGAGCATTCTTGCAACATTGATGAGGTGACGCAGCCTGCGCGTGAAACAAAATTCAACAGGCTTGCCAATGTGGCAGGCTTGCCGAGTGGTTTAAGCATGCGCCCGGATAGCGTTCGATTTCTTGTCCAACACAGTTGCTTTTTACAAGTGCAATTTATAATAGTTTGCTATAAGATAATGTTATGTGATGCAATTGAGCTTCTCATTTTATTTGAGTATTGAGGTAAAATCGTTTTAAGTAATAATATTTTTACAGTGTCTTTGTATACATCATAGAGGATACAATCATATTTTTTTGAAAAATCGAGATTTTCATTTTTATTGTTTTCATTAACAAAGACAATATCATTATTTAAAACAGCACCCTAACAATTTAAAAAGTTTACTAATCATCGGCTTCGCCTCTCTCAATTCAATGCCCAAACCTTCTATTTCTCTAATCTTACCTTAATTAATAAAAAAAAAAATATAACCTTAGTCTCCAATTTTCTCAAAAACTAGCGGGTAACAACCCAAAGTGTTTTCTACAAAAAAATATTAATTTATTGTGCTGAAAAGGCCCCTTGAATAGCATCACTTAAAACGAGGTGACCTTATATTTTGTGTGACTAGTCAGTTACTATAGTAAAAAATAATAATAATGATGGAACTACCCAAATAGGACGAGATATTAGAAACTCAAAATTAAAATCAACAGTAGAAAATCGCGGTAAACTTGAGCACACTGAATAATGTAACACGGTACTAGTATTATAATATCTGTGGTAACACCTACATCTTAATTATAAATTTATAACTATAAGTAATCCGATCGCGAAATGATCATAGTTGTGGGATTAAGTGTTTGTCGGAGATAAAAGGGTAAATACGTACTCCTTTGAAAGATAAGTTTGGGTAAACAGTTTCTTTGAGCAATTAGGCCTTTGTACTTAGTAACCATTATAATTTGATGAGTTGTGCAACCAACTATTGGTTGGTGAGGTTTACCTTTGTGGTGGATTCAAACTGCGGGTAATGGTGTCAATCATAGTTGAACTTTAGTACCTAAATTATGTAAGAATTAACTGCCTCGGTGGCGCAGCGGTGAGAGGGTCGCATTTTAAAGCGACTGCTGCGCCGGAGGTCCCAGGTTCAATTCCCGGGTCGGGCCAAAAATATGTACCGGAGTTTTTCTGTTTAGAAATTCTCAGGGTAGCCCGGAGTTTGGAAGTTGGCGGTGTTTCACCCCCGTGCCTCGGAAAGCACGTAAAGCCGTTGGTCCTGCGCCTGATCTCTCTCCGGTCGTGTCAGATTGCTGTCCCATCGGGCTATGAGAGTGAAAGGAATAGAGAGTGCACCTGTGTTTACGCACACACTTGTGCACTATAATATGTCCCGCGCAGTCGGTTGGTCCTTGTGACTGGCCACCGTAGTCGAAATCGGCTAGGGGGACTATATATATATATATATATATGTAAGAATTACTACTACTATTTCACGATTTTTAAAGATATCATTCCAACACGTCCCGTAGACGTTTAAATTCTAAACATGCTTATTTCAACAATGTTTTAAATTGTTTTATTCATCCGGGAAGCTCGAATTTTATTTCTTATTAAATTAAATTACCATTAAACAACTTAGCAACCCGCCAACACAGTTGACAATTGTCCATTAATTTCCAGTTGTTGCTTACTTTGTGACAACAAGTCACTTAAAAGGGACAGAATTAAAACACAATATTTATTTGGAAATAAGCCTAATCTAACAAAACCTAAAATATCAAATCGGCTTTCAAATGCCAACTGTAAATAGAAAGGGGTTAGTATTTTTTTTTATTCTGAAAGCGTTTGGGGAACCTAAAAAGGTTTCGTCATAAAGTATTGTATATAATACCCGTGATAACGTTTGGGCAGCTACATCATAAAGTTGACTCAAAATAGTTTCTTACATCACAAATCAAGTTTCCCTTTAGTAAAATGAATAATACAGGGTTATAATGTGTACAAACATAATCTTCTTAGTATTAGCACTTACGAGCTACTTACGACGTTAATCACTGCTAAGCAGATTTTACACGTGTCTCAGTTTTCCTCTTTCATTAATTAGATTTTACTAGCAGCAATATTTAGTTCGATTAATTAACTATGTACAGACAGCCCATAAGCTGCTTTTAAAACATACATAAGCTAAAAAATTTAGACCTTTCTCAACAACTCAGAACACAGAACCAAAGGTCTCAAATCTAGTAAAAAAAAAACTTAAGAGTATACGAGTAATTATTCTCCATATAAAACCGATCTAATTCTTTTTATATAAAGGAGCATGATAGGTACCTACATCAGATCCAATTAATAAACGTTTAGTAAGTAACCTCCAAACAAGTACATTATCCTTAACAGTATTGATTTATTGTCACTATAACTTTAAGTTAAACTATACCAAACGATATCATCGTATTGTAACTAATATGTTTGTAATACTAATACTGGTTACAGGCCCCCAAACTCCTAACCAAACAATACCGATCGTATTACAAAACAACAATATTAGTAGAGGCTGATACAGATTATATATCAGGAATCACTAAGACTTTAAAACGGGTCAAACGGCTTTAACCAAGTTATGCTAAAACCATATTTATGGCTGTAGTTCAATGGTCGATTCACATGGAATTATAGCTGGCATAAATTGTGTATAATAACTTATGATATTTGTTGCCTGTCCTCATAAGATTCTATGCTTAGTTCAAATTCAAATTCAAAATCTTTATTTCAATTTAGGTCATAAAGTGACACTCAAATATACAGTAAAAAAATAAAAAAAATGAAACATGTCTCTTCATTTTTTCGGCCATACCAGCGCTTCGAGACAGAACACAGACAATTAGGCTAGTGGTGAGAAGAAACGCCGGAACAAACTCAGTCACCACTAGCTGCCGTAAAATCAAAATCATCAAAGGTAAGTACATCAATCGGTGCAGGCTGGACGGACCACACATTCGTGTCGTTTAGATAGTCTTGAACCTTATTATAAATAGCCTTTAGACATAATCGTGTTTTTAACGTGTTTCTTAAATTTATCAACCGACAATTCGACAAGATTGTGTGGTATTTCATTAAAGAATTATTTATTCATAAAACACTCAAATTTCTCATGTAGCACCTCTTCATTATGAAATACGAAGTTTCAATGAAGATAATTGACTGACAAGAGTGCTTCCCTCATTAAGATACTCAGGAAACTATTCAAAATTAAATATAACAAGACACGTTACCTAGTATGAGGGGAGCAAAATTCAATTTTGCACCAGACGAAAATTTTAACAAAACTTGTAAAACTATACGTACTTATATGTATAAGCTTTATTGTCCTTTAAAAACAAAACGTTTTATTCTCATATACAATGTGTCCCGACATCAGTGTCGGAGCCTTTGATGCTATGAAATATAGATTTTTTTGTCGACAAACTGGCCCTCATTTTTTTGTTTTCTGTCCAAAGAAGTTTCGGACTTTATTTAAGTGAACATTCTCTTATATCGTTTAAAAACAAAAAATAAGCAATTAAATGCTCTATATTTTCACAAGAGGCCAATAAATAAATATACAAAGAAAAATAAATTTTTTTGGGCTTTAAATATTTTTTTCTATTTTTATCACATGACAATTAAAATATGATGTGGTCGCCATAATACAACCGTGACAGAAAACAAAAAATTGAGGGCCAATTTGTCAATGAAAATTTCTATATTTCATAGAATTAAAGGCTCCGACACTTATGTCGGGGACACATTGTATAGTTACAGTATCAAGTCATGAAGATCGAGTTTAAATGTGTATTTATAAGAGTTAAAGGTCTTTTTTCAATCTGACTATTTTTAAATGTACGAAATCTTTCAAAGTCTAATTTAAATTAAGCTCTGTTATGCCTACGCGAATCCAAACACCTCCTGAAGCCTCATCATCTATGATGACGTCATCCATCAATTAGGCCAGAGCTGAGTCAGTGGCTGTTAATTGAAATTTCTAAGCCAAAACAATCGAAGGTGTGAAAGTGGCGAAATTGCAAATCGAGTTCGGGGGTCTATTCTGGGAAGCGTTACGTAATCTAAGATGTGCCCCTTAATGAGGGCTACCGTTTTCGTGCCAGTGATAGTTAGCGCGCCTGTCGCGTGAGGTCCAGAATATAGCTTTTATGGTGTATAATTGTCATGGTGGCGAGATAAAAAATCAAGTTTGCCATTTAATCTTAATATTACAATACACTGGGCATGCTGCAGTCTAGATTTGTTAGGAAAAGAGGAGTAAGTACACAAGTTATTAAAGATTGAACATTTATTTTCTTAGTCCTCCTTTAAAAACACTCTCATTCAATGATCCGTAACCAGTATTTGCCATAATTAATGGAAATTATTGCTAAATATTCGAAACATTAAATAGAAATAAACCCTCACATCTAACGCACAAACAGTGACATTTGACATTTCGGAAACCGTACGCTACACAAGCTCCGGCAAATTCATACGCGTTAGCGCTCATTAGCTTCTAGACTTGTTCTGCTTTTGGACAGCTGAATTTTGAAGAGTTGTTTTAAATACACCATTTATTTTGACATTTTAGCTAAGCAAGGAAGGTGGTTATCAAATTAAGTTCGCACAAAAGCACAGGCTTGGCTCATCAGGTATAGGGAAGATAATATATACACCAACAGTAAAGTAATAATCCATTTTATTTGAGAATCGTCCCTGTTTCAGAATGTAAAGATAAGTTTCCATTAGCGTATCTGTATCTGTCCACTATTTCGCACGAAATGGCGTTCCAATTTGTTGGTTTGTGCTAGTTTAAAACCTTGGTTTGAAACCTAACATTTTTAAAAGAGCCAAGATTCTGCATGATACATTGTAGGTATTAAAAGCAACACGCAAAAAATCTCTTAACTGAATAAGATCGGTAATATCTACTAACTGCTTACTACTAGAAAATTGATCTTATCAGTTCAGATAGAGCAGAAAATTCACAGTTATACATTGTAACCTATGTAGACCATCTAACTAAAAGGAACCGGTATTGAAAAATCAAGGAGCATTGTTGTCTACTAAAGGTGGTCGTTAAGACACATTTTTGCGGAATTCTTTCGCATGAAGTTAGCTACCGCGGAAATGGGGCAAATTGGATGTCTCCATTCTACAAATTGTTAAGTCTATTTTCGTCGTTTTGGTACTGATGAATTTGTATTTTTGTAGGGATGTGGAGAAGACACAATCATTTATGATAAAATAAAAGCATGTTTCACAATGTTGTAATAAGTTCTGTACCCTTACTCTGCAATACAACGTTGTGTTTCCCAATCTAGCCGTCCTTGTCGCTCATACTAGTATGGCCTTGCGAGGCGCAGTGATGGTGGTATTCAAAAATCTTGGAAGTCTGAAGAGTACGGCCCCTGGTTAGTGTTATTTACCAGATACTTCCTACGAAATAAAATTTTATATTTATTGATGGTATAACAAGCCCTAAAATGGATATAACGTTGTTAATTATCAGTTTATTTTACAGCAAATCTCCTGAAATATCTACAATTAAATTTTACCCTGATTGGTACTATAGGCCAAACCCCTGACTATCGTCAAATGAGGCTACGCCAACAACTAAGGGCTTAATTGACAGCTTGATACTCTGTAATATATCAACGTCTTGTACCTAAAATAATGTGATTTATGTCCCGCCTATTATAATACACAAAACTGTGATGGTTAGGTATATTTTTGTATCGGAAATACTATTATATAAATTTAGACGAGGAATTCCTCGTCTGTCACAGAGTCACAGTTGCTTTTCACAAGTGACATTTATATCATAAAGTTTGTAAAGTAACAAAACACTATAAAAACAAAAATCAACTACTTACTATTATGTTTAATACTCGATACCTTACATAACATTATTGAACTCTGGATTTTGAAATTATTTGTATATATATTTTGTTCATGACAAATATGGACGAGAGATTGGTTTTGTATACAATAGTTATATAACTTATTATATTTGACGAAATTTTGTTACAGAGTCAGACTCAATTTAATTATTATAAATTAGGAATTGATCATTGTCATTTAGAATTGGGAAATGTTTTTGAAATCGACGTTGTAAGTAAGTCCGTATTGAAATTATTTAACCCTTTATAAGCATTGTTAAATTTAATTATAATAAATTTTGTACGTTTTTCGTGATAATACATTAAACACCTATCCGTACTCTCTATATACTTTCGCAAAATATTTAAACAGTTACGTAGGATAGTGTTGGGTAGAATGACATCATCATCCATTACCGCCAAAGAAGAAGAAGAAGAAGATGTCATCATCCTACAACATTTTAAATTACATTCTAACAAAGCATTCAAACTTTAGGGCCTGTTCGAAGCGCACGTAATTCAAACGCAAAATACCGCAAGTGTATCTTTCTGTGGTCTTTTTGAAACATCTAAATGAAACGAGCTTTTTTATACTCATGAGAGCAAATGGCTTTCAGGTATTTGATTATTAGCGGCTCGCTTTTAAAAGAGGTGTATATATTTTTTATGAGTAATTTAAATCAAGCATTAGGACTTTATCCAAAATTTTTTAGGTGGGTCACATAATATCCTTTTAAGTACTATTTCAGACAGAAGAAAATAAACGCGGATTAATTAAAAAAAACATTATCTGGTTCAGCAAGTAAAAGCATAAAATTCAGGCCAAAACAAAAGACTAAAAAACCGAAAAGTCAAATAAAAAAATATACAGAAAGGGTTCCCATATAAGGGAGTAGGTATTTATTCATGGCGCGAATTGAATGTCACACGTGTTAAACGCTTTTCGAAATAAACAAATGACAGCCGCTTGTTTTCTTTTTGTTTCTAGCGCGTCGCGTCACAAAGTTCCACATTATTGTATTGTGTCGTTTCAAACTAAGGCGGTTAACTAGTTCGTCACTTCCAGCACGAGCTTCCAGTTAGGTATTGTTCTAAAGTTGAAATAAGCCTGAGAGCTAACGTCAGAGCACAGACTGTTTAACAGAGGCGAAGCAACACGCATGAAATGACAAGTGTGTCTCTAAATAGCACCAACTACGAGTATTATAAACTAAAGTTAAACATTACGGTGCTAAATAGGTACTCGTAGTAGCAAACATTAAATAGTTTTGACGTTTATGACTGAGACATTATTTAAATGAAAAGGACAACGCAAACAATTCATTCTTCCTTATTATATCACAGGATTAATAAGCTTAAAAAAACATTGATTTATTTAAGTATATCGTACATAAATTGAAATTTATCATGCCAAATAAGAATGCTTTAGATTATTTTTGTTGCGCTATACAAAATAACCATGTTCATACTTCGCGTGCTTTCTGATGTTATAATGAAGATTTCACTTACATAAAGGTATTACTTATTAGTTTATCTGTCCCATCGGGCTATGAGAGTGAAAGGAATAGAGAGTGCACCTGTGTTTGCGCACACACTTGTGCACTATAATATGTCCCGCGCAGTCGGTTAGTCGTTGTGACTGGCCACCGTAGTCGAAATCGGCTAGGGGGACTACTACTTATTAGTTTCTCACTTGTGGAGATTTCTACAAATGTTATACATTCGACCGATTCGCCTTTGATACATAAATTGTATTTGCTATCAAATCGCAATTGTTCTCGAATTCATATGTCCACATCTTTATTATTAAAAGTGCTTCAAAGCCTCTTGTTCAGTACGTACAAAGGACCTTTAATTTTGTGGAACATACAGCCATTTTGAGAGGTCATTAATACGTCCGTAAGCGAATTTACCTGGCTCAAATACGACACAGAATACTAAATTATTATGTAAAAGCCTTTACCAAAGTGAATGGACTGAATGCCACTTGAGTTTTCATGTAGTGAAAAGAAAATCGTATTGGGCTATTTGTTTTACAAAATTAAAATTCCTAGTTTGAAATTAGCAGGTAAAATATGGGGTAGTATTTAAACGAGCGACTGTAAATTAATGTTTTAAGTGTCAAAAATACTTAATTTGGGTTATAGAATTACTAAGTGAGCGACTGAGTGCGAGTGACGAGAAATCAACAGATCAACAACTTACAAAGAATAATTTGAGTTACTTTAAATACAAAATGAGAAGCTTCATAATATATGAGCGACCCAATTTTTGATTAAGTGTCAACATTACGTCCTGCGTTTTTTTCAATATTTGGCAAATGGATTTTTCAAACTGAGCGGTATTTAATCTTATATGAAGTGTTTCGAATGCAAAAACTGCTTTGAAAAATACTAATCGAAGTAGCGTATTATGAGGCCACATTTAAATGAAAAAATCATCTCTTGAAATTACTATTTGAAGATACACTAAATATTCTTATAGGTAATTAAATTAACAACGTATTACGAAAAAGTAATATTAATCAATTTGCATTTAATTAAATCAAATAATAATAAACCGGCCAAGTGCTAGTCTTATTTTATTTTTATTTTATTTAATCAGTACACAGACAGGTTACAGACAGTGACTTACAAAACATGGAAATGAAAGTCGGATTCGCGCACGAAGGGTTCCGTATAAACTATGTATGTAAGCATTTAAATTGTGCTAAAATTTACATGACAATTGTTTTGCTTATTTTGTGTTTGTTTAATAAGGTATATTAAAAAAATATGTCTCAAAATCTTCACTTTGTCGAGGAGTTAAAATTACAGTTTTCTAACACCTAACTCTGCGCTGAACTGCGGGCAGACGGACATGGCGAGACTATTATTGTTCCGTTGGACTACGAAGCCCTAAAAAAAGACGCTTCAGTCAATAAAAAAAGTAATTTTCTTATTAATACTATAAGGAACATTAATTGGTATGAGGGTTGAAGAGCTCTACTACTCATCGTGACTAGTAGATAAGTGCTAGCCCGGCCTCGTTTTCATTTTTGCTTTCAGTGGTGGTGTTGTTAATAATAATCATTTTATAGTTTGCATAAAGTATAAAACATAAGACCTCAAATAGATTATCAGTAACCAATAATCATTAATACAGCAGCCCACAAACTTTGCTCAGAGTGAACTTTTTTGTTGTTCGTTATGTAAAACCTCAATTGTAAAAATCGAAAATATCTTAATATTAAAACTGCCCCCTCTGTATTTCTAGTCGCTCAGTTAGTAATTTTGTCGCCCGGATAGTATTTTTATATCTGAAATGGATATAACAAAGCCCACTTGTTGTAAGCTCGTTCTGTATTTTATTATTAATCAATAATCGTCGTAAGTTTAGTTAATTATTCGCTTACTCAAATTCATACCGCTCAAGTGATTAAAAGAGTATGTCATCATCAGTCGCCAGGTTATTTTTTATTCGCTCGTTTTATTATTACTTACTGTTTCACTATCGTCAGGTAAGCACAAACCAACGCATTTTTTTATAATTAGATAGCCTGACATTTGGCCACGATTGCGCCTGATGTTAAGTGACAATGTAGCCTAAGATGGACCATGTCTGCCCAGTAACAGCCTATTCACTCTCTTCTTGAAAACGTCCAAATTGTAATGAGAATTAGACATGACGGGTCTAAACACGAAATATTAATATGAGTAAATGCTACTCACTTTAATACTCATATTAATATTTCGTGTTTAGACCCGTCATGTCTAATTCTCATTGTAATGCAACGCGAAAGTTTAAAATCTCATGTCCAAATTGTAGTTGCAAGGGAACACTTCTGCCGGCAGCGAAATACTTATACAACGTCATTTCGTACGAAGTCTCTTCTTGTTTTCTTCCTAGCACGTAAAACTAGTCTGTGTTTCTTTGCTTGTTGAATATTGTTAACAATCTTTTTTTACCTTTTTAATTAATATCAGTTCATAAAATTAATTGACTAATTGATTTATAAAGATCTCAGGATTCAACGACGTACCTATGTAGGTTGTGAATTTCGTGTTTATCTTATTTTGAAATGAATTATTTCGTTAATAATGAATGTCAAAATTGTTTACAATATTCGACTAGCAAAAAAACGGACTTTACTAAACATATAGCATTTTTATTATCTTCAAAGTTTTATCTATTAATTATATTATAATTTTTAGCCATCTGCACACCGCTCTCTACCTATTTAACGTTGTTTCCTCTACCCAAAGGTTGTCTGGAAGAGATCGCTTCCAGCGATAAGACCGCCAATATTGTACATGTGATCGTCTGTTTTAATGTTTTGTTGTGTCCTTTTTGTGCACTAAAGAATATTTATTATTATTATTATTATATAGGCAATTTAAATTATCAAGCGACCATTTAAAGTATATATAAAGTATTAAACACCACCCTTAAAATAATAGAATGCACATAATCATCTTGCGGATTTCAACTCTTTCAATTTAAGCATTTTATTTTACGCTTCTAAAATAAAAAATGCACTAAATAAAACCCTGTAACCCGTTTAAAAATATAAAAAAAAACAATTAGCGTTATCTAAAATAATTCGTGGTTATGTTATGGTATGTGCTTAGTTGTCGATTGTGAAACAGGCCTTTGTTTTACTATTTTCATCACAAAAAGAAGGATTACTTATCTTACAGAAAGGAGTGTACAAAGCCATAATGTTAATCGGCATTTTATATGAGAATTTCGTCATAAATATGAAAGAGAAAAGAAAAAACTATAAGTAGATAGTAAGTAGGCAAGCTAAAAGCGTACGTCGTAAAGGAATTCAATTTATGGTTAGGTACCACGATTCTAGAAAGAAGAACATTATTTCATCGAAGGAGCATGGAGCACCGCTAACGTAAATAATACAGGATGTGTCCTGATAAAAGACAAAAAATGGAGGCTTTTTAAATAACCAGTAATCTATATTCTAAATTGTTTTAATTTATTGAAACAAACAGTTTATTTTATTTTATTTTATAAAATATGGTACACCAACAGCATACATAGACAACATTTAGTTACAAATAATTAAAGTATTGTTCTCCTACATATGCCTTATAGGTATTACTAGTAACTTTGTAGTTTTCTTGCCAATGATGTGTATACCATCATTGGCAAGAAAACTACAAAGTTACAAGTACTAGTGCAGAAAATAAATAAAATAGTTACAATAAAATAGTAGATTGTTATACAAGGGGAGAAAGCGATCCATATCACTCGAGATGTTTCTGGCGCTCCAACGAAGTGAGAGCGCCAATAATTCGAGAGTGAAATGGTGCTTTCACCCGAGTTAAACATACTATTTTTCATTTCGACTGTGAGGAAAAACATTAAATTTACAATAGTGGTTGTAGATGTCATGGTGAGGTATTATGTAGTACAGCGAGAAAGGAAAACTCAAGTTTTTGCACAAAAAGACAGTTAATTTCCAGTTCTCCAATCATCTAACATGATAAGAAAGAATTAACGACACGAATACATGAAAACAGTACGAAAAAGCAGACGATACGAAAATACGAAATAATTAAAATCCTTGTAAATCAAATAAAAAAAAAGTGTCATCTTGGTATTATGGCGGGAAGCCGAATATTTTAATCACAGATTATTAAAATTCTTAAAAGATTAGTAATTAATTATTGTTTATTTTAATTATAGATTGAATCAATTGTATATTTTTATAGCAACGATCATAATAAACATGTTTTTCGGTGTATAGCTAAGCAAAAATGTTTTTTTATTTTTATAATATAATGTGACTCAATTATCTTTGACCCAAGCTTTGACTGCATGCCTTGACTCTATACCATGTCAATTAAAACTAAATTACTTTCCACCCTAGGGATGGATAAGCTATTTTCCACCCGGCTATCTACACAGGAAAGTTCTATTTTCCGAACAGGAGAGATGAAAAATAATAATAATAATTATCAGAAAAAAATCAGCAGAAGCAGCTGATTTATCAAGTGTTGTCTGATAAATGCCTTCGGATCTTGTTCCTGAACCCGTTGAGTTGTTTGAAAAACACGTCCAAGCCCGGTAAGGTATTATACTTCTCACTTATGCTGACAAATGGAGAGCGTCTACCCAGATTGGTCCTGCAAGTTGGCAGCTGGAAAGTGTTTGTGATAGGATGTCTGGGTATGTGATAGGGAGTATGCAAAGAGACATGATTTAAGACCTGCTCACACCTCAGTGAACCATTGACAGTTTTATGCAAAAACGTTAGATCGTGTAGAAGGCGACGATCGCGCAAGGTTGTCATTTTATTTGCTAGATGCAAAAATGAAAACAAATTTGTCGTAGGAAAAGGCAACGGAATAAATAACAGCATTTCTTAGGCACGGTGACGTAGCAGCAGCTCATAAAAATCTATAATTATTCTTCCTTTTTCTAGCCAGGATATTTTAGTCCACGTAAGTAGTAGTGTAGTTTGTAATTTGCTTGTCTCTGCAACTTGCGATCGGTTGCTCTGAATACTACAGAAGCAAACCGTAAGCTCACACACTTCCTCTTATATGAAGTACTAAAAAAACCATAATTTTTATTACTATCTACTTTATTTATTTAAACTAATCTCCTTAAAAAAACTCACAATAAATCACATTCAATCTCTAATTAGGAGTAACAATTCATTTGAAGTCGGCTTGTTAACACGTTCCGGGACAGTGAACGCCTACAGGCGTGAAAACAATAAAACATCTATTGTGTCCGTTGCTGTCCGTAGTTCAAACCATGCGCCGACTTCAAATGTTTTTTTGTCTCTTAATTAGAAATTCAATGCGTAATTTTAGCGAGATTTATTAAGTAAAGGCGTAAAAAAAATTACCTTCTTTACTTTGAAGTCGGTTAAATAGTACTTAAGGGAATGTATGAAAAGTCTAGCAATAAAACCGCGTGAAATCCGAAACTTTCAATCAAGAGCTTTTATCCACTCGTATACCTAATCTATTAATAATGAAACATTTTTTGGTTTACTGTAGTACAAATACCCAAAGTCCAAACCTACCGTTTCTTTACCAAGTATATAACAAGGTAGAACTTGTGAAGACTATTTAGTGCTTCGGAAAATTGCTATTTCCTTTTGTAAAAACTAAGGAAAGCAGGAATAAGAGCAAAGTAGTTACATAATGCTTAGGTCCACATGGATATTACAATTAGAACATTACAATAACATGTAGGGTCACGTGTCTAAAAGCAGTATATATTTTGATTTCGTAATAATCGTAATAATAATCGTAATGAATCAGAATACAATGTTAGTTTCGCATTATAGATTAATTTTTCTTTGTAGTTAGTTAACTTAAGTCTGATTTTTCAATAGTCAGATAAGAAATATTCGTCGAATAAAATACAATACGGCTATTTGAAAACGTGACCTATTTGTTGCCAATCATTTGTGTAAATGTTAAAATCAGTCCGTACTCTGACGTTTGAAAAGTCGGCCCATATTCAAGTTCCTTACGACGGGAGTCCAACATAACTGTCCATCTCTCCCGAGGTAGATTATGCGTAGGTAACGCATTCGCCGCGAAAAAAAAGATAGCATATTTTAATTAAATCTTACAGATTTTCATGCTTCTTCTTTTCGAGTCAATGGCAATTAAACTTTCTACGGCCAAAAAGTGGCAACATCAATGGCCTTCTGGCTTTTCATGCTTAGTTAATTAATATTAGTGTAATGACATCTGTGATATTTGTTTCGACACAGGTAATATAAACTACAATTGGGTTATTAACGCTCCCTCTAGCTAGTCCCTGTGTGCTTATAATTTTCAATTCAGAGTTTTGTAATATATCATTTGGGTTTAAAGAATCTTTATTTCCATAAAGACAAATTCATGTCACTTACATGGAAACTTAGAACTAAGAAATGGTTAGTAGTACTTAATATAATTTAAGATGAGCATGTCGAGTCGCTGCTACGATAAGTAGGTAGGTATCCGTTTGTTAGTTTGAGCCATTGCAATAAATGTACACAATTCAAGTAGGTTAATGTTATTAGTCATAGTTGATTGCAAGAATAAAGTAGGTATATTATTGAGTATCTCTCAGTAATTTACAAGAAAAAATGTTCTTTAACACAATGTGCCAATTTTTTTTTAAAAGTTTCCAGCGATTCACTTTTTTTTATATCGGTGGGTAGACGGTTGTATAATTGTACACCTTCGTAGGTTAGCATATTTTTGCCAGATTGTGTGCGAACCTTCGGCAATACTAGAAAACTGGTATTTCAGGTATAAAAGCAACAAAGTTTACACTGGCACTCGGGAATCTAGCAATTACAATCAAAAATAAATTACAACATGTTTTCACCCCGTATTTTATGGGTTTATGCCTTTTTGAAAATATTTTATAGTCAATTTTCATCGCATATAATAATTCAGGATTCTAATGGTGAAACAATTATTCAAATCGGTCCATTAGTTTCGGAGTCTGTTCAACTCAAACAAACAAATCTTTCCAATTTTTAATATAAGTGGAGACATATCGTGATTGTATGTTCGTTGCATTCAACATTCAAAATGTTTTATGTATGATCAAGATACCGATATGAATGCAATACAACAGTTTTTCGTTGCATAGCTTGTTAATGTGATGTTTGTTATTTTATGTTATTATTTCGGTGTCGAAACCGAGTTCAAAAATAACAGCATGAATAAAATACAATTACATAATAGATTCTTATACGAATTCCCTGTTCGAACGGTGACTATAAAGGCTTTATTATAATGGACAGCAGGTTATTGGCAGATTCGCTGAAAAATTAAATACGAGTTTCTACAAAAGCGTTTTTCCTATAAAATTCCTAATGCAACTTACCAGATTAAAAACGCTTGAGCGAAGAAAATAAATTTTTAATACCGTCAAAGATATTTTAAACTCTAATTGCGTTTGGCGCTCACTCTAGAAGCCGGTGCATTTTCTTAATCTAAGCATTATAAGTTCGAACTTTTTGCACCCTTTTATAATGCTAAATAACGGTGGGACTAAATTCTATTAGAAACGCCGCATTTTCCTTTTAAATCTTAGCAAAAGAGTACTATTATATTTTCTGTGGCAAAAGCCCAGGAGGCAACAGGATCAGTGTCAGCTCTAATTCTCGTTTCATTATTTTGCAATTCACCTTTACAACTTTTTACTTGCAATTTTTTGTTAGATGTCATTTCCTTTCGTTAGAACCTTCCTAGTTAATTCTTTTGTAATTAATTTTGTGGATTGTGGTCATACCTTGAACCTTTGAGCTGAATTTTTAAGGGGCACTTATTACGAGCGAAAGGTTAATTTCGGGGTACTGCATAATGTAAATGAACGTTAAATACGGTAGATAAACGTAAAAGGATTTTCTCGGATTCCACGCGTTCATAAGATTGAAAGTAGTTGCATTTTGTTATAAAATGAATGTTACGCGGAATCTTTTAGATTTTAAAAACCTACAACTTTTGCGCATTTGCCAATGTGTGGCAATGGATGTCGTTTAACACGTTCCGGGACACTACTCCAGACACATAGATGTTTTATTGTTTTCACGCCTGTAGGCGGGCACTGTCCCGGAACGTGTTAAGGTAAGTTATATCGCGATAAAGGCTGGTGCGACCAGTTCTGTATCTATACTTATAAAATGCTTTGTCCTGAATGATTCACTGACTGACGGATCAACGCACAGCCTTAACCGCTGGTCGTAGAGACTTGAAACTTGGAGAGTGTGTTCTTTGTGTGACGAAGGGATCCGAAGAAAGGATTTTCCGAAATTCTACCCCTAAGGGGGTCAAAAAGGGATGCAAAGTTTGTATGGGACATCGTGTTCCCTTGACTTAGGATTTTGCATACACATTCTTTTACAGAATTGACGGAAGACTTATTTTGTATTTTATTGAAATTCATCTCCTAAGGGGGTAAAAAAGAGGTGCAAAATTCTGGGGGTGATTTGCTTCGAATTTGATATCAATACTCTTTATTGCTTATGATTAAAATATTTTTTATTTTATTTTTGACAATCAATTGACATATCTGAGACGGAATGTTTTGACACATGTTCGTCAGTGATGTTGCTCTCGAGAAGAGATTTTATTCCTTAGAATAGTAAATATTATTTTTTTGTGTTTAAACAGGGTAGGTATTAAGCGGTCTGTGTCCAGTGTAGATTGCAGATCGTTTATTCATGTTGTCGGGGGGCATTCTACGCTGCTCCTGTGGTCAAAGGGTGTCCGATCTGGAACTTTTCTGCAAATTTTTCGTGGGGGGCCTATGCTTAGCAGTGTACGGCTTTTAGGTGTTGATGATGATGATGTCGTAGATCTTTACATAAAACAAAGCTCAAGTTCAAACTCTTAAGGTAGCGGGGGAAGACTTGAGGGAATTTGCTTCTCCCACAGCCTGTATGTGGCATGATGCTGTGTAAGCGCAGAGAGTAGTCTGGTCTTTTTAGTACCCGAAAGAAATATACGATTGACGATAGGGCGTAGGAAGTATTTCCATTTCGTTGTAAAAATAATATACCCGTGTAAATTTGACTATTAAAGACCGGGCTACGTGTTTTGTGTACATAAAATACAACATTTATCTCTACGCATTTCTATGTATATATATTTTAGTACTGGATGTTTTTGTTTGTTTGTTTGAACGCGCTAATCACAGGAACTATTGGTAAGGTTATAAAATATGATAGATAGATAATTTATCAGGGAAGGCTATAGAAGTACAGTGCGACAAGGATCTTCTGGCCAACGGATGACATTGTCAGGAGGGCGCTAGCATTCAAAAGAGAAGCCAGAGCAAGAAAACCTACCTTGATTCAGGGAGTTTAGGAAGCTGTTAAACGAATATTTTTTACCCAAACATGGCAGTCAAAGAAAAGATTTCTTGGATGGAAATGTCGTTGAAGGCATTTTCTACCATAAGAGGCTTATCATGTGTGTTCCACCGTTTCAGACGCGAAACAATTGTATTACCAATAAAAACTATTGAAAATTAAAAATTTATTTCAGGAGTTTAGCTCTACGGTATTTAAAAACAATAATATTATTCGATTAAACAGAACACGTACTAAAATAAAACAAAAGGGCAAATCGAAAATTCTCTTGTAAGATTAGGGAGATTTCGCTACACTCAGTCTGGCAACCGTATTCTTGAATTTGACAGCGTTCATTCTGACCTGACTGTCACCGTTGGCCAGAAGATCCGTGTCGCACTGTAGTTTAATGCGTAAATTTTCGCTACGATCTATGTGAACGGAGTAAAACTAAAACGCGCGTACGAAGTCGCTGGCGGGCCGCTAGTGTAAAATAAATAGTTCTACGTACGGTGTTATTTTTTCACCAAAGCCATAGTTCAAACAAGTTGCAACGGAATTATTTGTGCGTGAGTCCGACTCGCACTTGGCCGGTTTTTTAAATAGTTGTTGCTCGTTGCGTCTCTCCTCTTCTTGAATAAGTACTTATTTTTGGTTTCTCTTACAATGGTCTGTAAGAGAAACCATAAATAAGTAAGAAAGTCGTTGACGAAAATATATTTTTATTGCTGCCAATTTATTTAAAACAGACAGACACAAAATTATAAAACAAAGAACCTAATTGTTGTTTCTGTTTAATAAAAGCTACAACTAAAAGAAAATCCTTGAAAACGGATGATAATAAATTAAACACCCAACGTAAAAAGACATAAGCGTTATTATTTCTGAGAATCAGTATTCTTACCTGAAAAGGAGTTTATTTCTTAAAATTCAAAATGAATTTTTCTCGACTTGTTAGGAAGGAATTGTAAAACAATTGAAATAAGTCGTTTAACACATTTGGGTTAAGAGGTTTAGAGGTACTCAAGTATTTCTTAATAGTCGCCTACACTAACACTTAAGTTTATACAATTCAGGTACAATTACTGGTTCCTTTCGACTTATATTTGGCGCTATTTCCATTGGGATAAGTCCCAAAAAAATAGCAGTCTTTTACAGATAAAAAACCTTCAGCCATTAGGGCTGTTTCGTTTATCGAATTAAATATATATATATGATACTTTTATATAATACTTTTATTGCGCCAGGTTTTCAGGCGTTACTTTTCAATAGTGCCTTTTATTACGATAGGTATTTTAACGGTACTTTCTATTACTGAAACATAATTAATAAAATTAAAAAGAAAAACGATACAAATGAAACATACTGGTGAATAGCTATTCACTCAACAGCTATTCAGTCAACTTCATAAATAGGAACCTATAAATAGGCCATTGTGGATAAGCTTTAAAAAAACTGATTGCCCCCTTTTTTAGTACAGTAGTACCTACAGTACTAGTAGTAGTAGTAGCATGACATAAATCTTTATTTTTGTGTTGTAATTCGATTAAGTTAGTGGAGAAATATTATAAACGAAAAATTTTCATGCCACACCATGGTTAATCATGTGTACGTTAAATTACTCTTAAGACCACCTATGTAAAACCGTGTTTTAGGCAAATAAATTTCATTTCATTTCATTTCATTACAAATGTTGAATTCGTCAAGTATTTAAAAGGAATTGTAGACAATCTACAGAAGTTGGCGGTTGGTGATTTTACTGTTTTATAGTGATCGCCATGTTTTCTTGTTGCCTAAGAAGCGTATCAATAATTATTTATTAGATGTTTTATATCATTAGTAAGTAGAATCAGTCAACTTAATAATAATTAACTCGTCAAGTATGTGTAAACGAGACACAATAAAAATTCCATTGTTATGCGACTCTCGGCATTCGTTTGATACCTGACTGATTAAATTAAAAGATGTATCACTCTACCAAGCATTTTCTAATATTCAACGTTCATTGTTTCATTGTTTAAGTAAGCTTTGTGTATGTCAGATTATTATCGTAACCACATTAAATTTTTCTTTGTTTGTATTGAACTGGGCCATCGAAACATTCAGAAATGAAAATATTCGTTCATTTTGTGCTTTCTAATGGAATCGTCCAATTAAAAAGCGATTTAAATGAAATGATGTTATTGAAAATAAACATTGGAAGTGAGAAATGTGTCTTTGTAAATAGGATCTATTTAATTTGATGTACGGTTAAGGTCTCTCGCGCCTTATCACCTTAAGAGTCAAAATCGCTTGCACCTCGTGGCCACTTCTGTTTGAAGTGACGCCCGTTTTGTGTCCTGACCATTGTCGTGACGATGGCTAACGCGTATGAATTCGCCGCTAGGGGCGCTTGTGTAGCGTGAGGTCTCCGAAATGTCAAATGTCACTGTTTGTGGGTTAGGTGTGCGGGTTTATTTCTATTTAGAATAATGTTTCCAATATTTAGAAATAATTTATTCATTTTTTTATGTTTTTTTTATTGTAATGCACACCGTCTAGGTATAATTATAGTATTTAGATGTAATTTGAAAACGAATTACGGTTTCTAGAACCATCACAACCACTACCTGCTGTCAAGCAGCGGTTTACTGGTAAATATTGCCTTAAGGCATTAAGTCCGCAAATTGTTTAACTCACAGTGCAATATTATAGTTTAAATAAATAAACCGGAGTCAATAAAGAACATTTGTCGGTACAGCATGGACATTTAACTTATGTACCTACCTATATTTTCCATTAATCGTAAATTGTAAACTTTATTGAAAAATATCTTCTCAATCAATAAATATACGAAAATACGAATTAAGTTTCAACGTTTTTGCACGCCACTGGTTGATCGACAGACAAAACTGTGTGTTGAGACTTGACCATTCATGTTGCTAAATTTAACTAAACACAAACTGTGTTAGAAGCAATTAAATTACCAAGCCTATTAAAACAAAGATGTTTTGATTCAATTAGCTGAAGGCACTCAGGTGCGCTGAACTTTTATTTTAAAAGGAATTGTTGTAAATTAATTCACCTATGCGTAACAAAGTTTTCAAATAAAACTTGTATAATTGTTAGCCTGCTTAAAAACGGAAAAATAAAATGATACGGTATGTAAATGAGAGATATAATACTTTTTGTTTCAAGATAGAAAGTTGTGGGGTCGGGATTGACCTTTTATAGCAAATATTGGTTTTGGATCGCGTACATTCAAATATAGGTATTTACGGAACATCCAATAAAAATGACTGCTACAATATGCGTTTGATCAAGATTGTTCAAAATACAAACACTTAATAGGGAGCTTCGGTTTTATTTTTTTGGGTTAGGTTAGGTTATTTTTTCTATAAAGTCAAAGTTTTGAAGACATAAATTGGATTTAACCCCAAAAGTAAGTAGAGGTACTTATGAAGAATTTGGTTGTAAAATCTAGGTATTTTCATAGGAGTTTTAAGTAAAGATCTTTCATTTCATAATCGCTTATACATACTTAAAATTAGTAAATATATACAATCTCTCTATACAATCTACACACTAGTAAATACGAAGTAATTATTCACTATTATACAATTAATTAGAACAAAATATCTAAATAGGAGCATTATCTTAAAAAATCTTTTGTAATTTCGAGGCTTTGAAAATTGTAAAGGTTTATTATTTAAGTTCTCTTAGAGGGAAAAAAAACAGTTCCTATAATCAGGAATCTATTATTAGCTAGAGCAACTTTAGTTTAAGTTACAAATTTAGTTAGTATGAGTTTACATGATTATGGATTTACGTGATGTAGGTACAACTCTTCGTAATTTAGGGAGTTTCGTTACGGTTTATTATTGTTATCAGATAAAGCCTGTAATATGATAAGCTAGTAATAATTCAGATTCTCTTCAGTTATTATTATATTAATATAGGTCAGTAGACACCCTAGCATGTTTAATAATAACCAGCTACCTTTGTGTTATTTAACCTATTATTTTCAATTTATTAAGGTTTCAAGAAACTTTTTGCTTCACAGTTAAAGCTTTTAATTCCATGTATCGTTTTGTACTTATCATCATGTTTCAAAAAATAATTGAGAGTAACTTATTAAATGGACGTGTTACTTTGTTTTAAATACAGAAACTTTACTTATACTGGAAACGTTTTCAGATCTTTCGGATACTTTAAAAAGTTTTTTGTAACTAATGCAATTAAAAAACATATCATAAGTCGAGATTTTTATGAAAATTTCAATCAAAAGCTTTCTATCATATAAAAAAAAATTAATTAAACACATTCGTAATTCATTAACAAAATTCCATTCGGCAACTTTAGCTAAAACTTCGTTTATCCCCTTTTCTATTTTCCAAAACTTTTTCCTACCCTCTCTTAACAATTACCACCAATCATATTAAACCCTAAAGTGACTTACCTCAAGTTTTCTCGTCCTCACACCAAGTAAACAAGTTTCCGCCGCGCACACTTGCACCCAAATGATCGTGCCGTGCCGGAACCCTGAGTTATATACGCTCGCTTCTGGGCGGGCCGATTGGTAGCCGTGGGCGGGCGTAGGACGGCCCTGTGTGCATGGGCTGTAGTGGTTAAAAAAAGTTTTGATTGACTAGGCTGATTATTGAAATGACTAAAAATTCATTGTCAATGATTCGGACCAAAAATGATTGTTGGGATTTTTAAGTAGCTATACTGAAACTTTTAGTGCGTAGGATGGCCCTAGAGGGCATGAGATGTAGATGCTGAAGGTTAGAAAAAAAAGTGAGTTTCAAGGATTTGGTCCGAAAAATCGTTATGTGAAAAAGTTCAGGTGTCTTAGATTTATCAACAATTTCTCGCAAATTGAAACTTCAATCAGAATACAAATTACTTCCCAAAAAATCACTATCTAGTAAATTAGTTAACAATCACAGGTATAATTAAGCCGCCCGGGGAATAGTATTCTGACAGTTTCAATTTTAACAACAAATGTATGTAATTTCCTATAAATTTCGTGTCAAAATTTGAAAAACAGACTTCGTATTAAACGGGCTACGAATACTACGCATTGAGCTACGACAATGAATGATTGGATGCTACGGACTACGAATACTACGATACTACGAAAGATTTTTTGCTATAAGCTTCGAAAATATAGATGTTTTGTTAAGAATTGTGCGAGTTTGACGGGCGTCATCAGTATTCTTAAAATATGAAATAAGAAACCAAATATAGCTCAATTGGAAGAGCAGTTGGCCCGGTTAGCCAGAATGTTGCAGGTTCAAGTCCCGCCCGTGGATAGAAGTTTGATTACACAACACAGTGACAGGTGTCATCTTTCATATACAAAAATTAAATATCTTTTAAATTAATCTAGCTTTTGCAAAACATATTTTTAGTTAAAACATTGATTATCCCCTTTCTTGTGTACTAGTAATATTATATTTCCCCGTATCATTTTATAATATTTTCTACGATATCAATAAAAGTTTAATAACGTGTGTAAAAAAATATGCAAATTAGTTATAATTCTTAACTAAGGCATTAAAGGGTTTCCTACAATAATCGTGACGTTTCTTATAATTATCAGCGTTACTAGCACGCTACCATTTATTTTACTACATGTATTGATAGACCGTGTATAAAACAATATTCATTGTTCTTGAAAGAATCTTCAAAAACTCTGAAAGATGTTAATATTGTAGATAACATAGGTAGCAGAATATAGTCCCAAAATGTGGAAACAGGACCTGTTATGGTCTGAGCTCAAAGTTTTAAGTCTTTCAAGACATATAAGGGTGAATATCCCAACAGCAAATTTTACGCGGCATGAGTGAAATCGGCAGTGCAGAGTGATACAATGAGGCTTATTTATTTTTTTATTTATAGAAGGCGTTATCCCGTATACGAGACCATAAATATTTTTTGATTAGGACTACGTTAAATACGGAATAAAAAATGATAAAGCACCATATTTTTCATTTCGGTTGCGCGGTCAAATCCATTTTTCTGTTTAATTTCCCTTGTATAGTAAAAACTTTTGGTTATTTAGTATTATTGCTTATTTCATTTAAATCGTGAATAGTTATAGTACTATCACATAATAATTTTATAATTTAATCTATTTAATTAAATGACTTATAAGTAAAAATGCATGTGGTCAAATAAGACTTTTCATATCGGTGAATTTTAGTTTGTCAAGAATATTTTTGCGTGTTACAACTCTAGCTCCTTGCCCCCGCGCTAAAACGCTACATACCAGTGCCACCTCAATGCTTAAAGTAAATAGACGTGCGCCGCTTGCTCCGTGTTCCCGCCAAAAAAGTAAGTAGCTGGTTTCGGTGACATGGGACATTTTATTTTTCATTTCCGCAGGTTGGAATATATTGTCATCCAAGTCTCCATAAAATGTATGAAATATTTATTGGTATCCTTCCCAAACTACGTTTATTAGTGAGGTATTAATAACGTTGTGACTTTAAAACTTTTATTGTTATGTTAAATTATGTCGTAGATTTTAATATCGGTGTTTTCATTTCGGTTGATTCGGTGGCCTAGATTGACCACCGAAATGAAACAAAATTCACCGAAATGATAAAAAATATCATATCGGTGAATTTTATTAATTCCGGTGCGTAAATTGTTCATATCGGTGATTGTTTTTCTCATTTCGATGGCTTCATTATATCATTTCGGTGAAATCTATACTATATTATACAGCTGAAGAGTTTGTTTGTTAGTTTTTTATTTGAATGCGGTAATCTCTGGAACTACTGGTTCAATTTGAAAGAATATTTTTGTTTTGCCTTCCTTTTTAGGATTCCGTACCTTGAAAGGTAAAAAACGGAACCCTTATAGGATCACTTCGTTGTTCGTCCGTTTGTCTGTCTCTCCCCTTTTTCTCAGGAACACGTGGAGGTATCAAGCTAAAATTTAATCAAAAGCTCTGCGGTCCCTTAAAGCTGTAAAAAAATCAAACTTTTAAGCCAACGCAATCAAAATATACAGCCGTTATTGCCGTAAATATCAGCAAATTTCCGCAAATTTTCAACACTCGAAAAGGAATCAAAACCTACCTACAGGGTACTTCCCGTGAACTTAGAATCTTGAAATTTGGTACAAAGCAATGTCATTTATAGTACAGATACAGGAATAATTGCGAAAACTGTATTTTTTTGTTATATCATATAAAAACAAAAATTACTGCCCCTTTCTTCATGAATGCGTTAAGGTGTTAAATGAAAATTACAATGAACACATACAACATACATAATGAACTAAAATTAAGATACAAATTATTCATTCAGTGAAAAGCGTCGTCCTTTTATTACAAAATGTCACAGAAAAAAAGACGCTTTAAATTTCCATATAACTACTATTGATTCCCACTCTACGCTCTGACCGATCCAAAGATTCCCATTATGCTAGCAGCATTGCCTCGTTGAATAGCAATGGAAACCTGTTGAACCAGCCAGAGTGGGGATCATTACCCTTATCCCTCAGTCGTTGTCCCAACTCTTTGAAAAGCTCGCGTGCCTCATCTCCCCAGGGTCCAGCCGTCTCCACAGCGATTGGAACAAAATCATACTCAGACTTTAGCTCAGCATACTTAGTATGTTTTAACTTGGCAGCATTTTCCGCCGCTGAACCTACTGAAGTAACAGGCATACTGTAACTTCAACAGGTTCAGTAAATGTGTCTAATGCATGTTGCGTCCCATAAGAGGCTACGCCCTCTTCGCCATGAAACCAACGTTAGGTCATCTGGTCTCTTACCATCCATGCGGGACAAGCCTGGTGGCTCTAGGACGCAAGGAATATTTACGGAAACCGTGGCCCGACGCTCAAATTCATTAATAGAATGGTATAAATTGCACTTGTAAAAAGCAACTGTGAACCTGTGACAGACGAGGAATTGAACCCCGTGTCTTACGCAATCCGGGCAATTAAGTTTGTATGGTGACAAAACACTATAAAAACAAAAATAAACTATAATAGAATGGTGCTTCGGGAACCGCCCCGCACATCTTTGGCAACTCAGTCCATGGTGGCCGTTTTCATATACCAACACACCACAAATACAGCGATGAGGTTCACAAACTTTGCTGCCCAGTCTTAAAGCTACTGCAATTCTTAAGGAATTGTTGTCGAGAAGCGTACCCAACTGTGGAGACGGCAAAGCATGCAGCCAAGCACCAGATTCAGGTTTTGCAACTGCTTTAAGGCATGCCAACATCACGCTGGAACCTACGGGAATGGAGTAAAGGCAAAACGCACAGAAAATGTCGAAGAGGACCGCTAGTAGTGTTGTTAAGCTAAAAAGGTTTTTTAATATGATATGGGTTTACTTTTGTCTCTAGACTATACCAGACGAGGCACAGACAGGGACGACGATGAAGCGAGCTCACCCAGAAGAAGCCTGTTCACTCTTTTTCTGAAAATAACAGGGTTGTAGACCGATGGAAACACATATGCGGGTAGAGAGTTCCACTCTTTTGCTGTGCGCATTATGAAAGTTGACGAGAAGCGCTTAGTTCGAAAACTTTTTAAACGCGCTAATCTCAGGAACTACTGCTCCGATTTAAAAAAAAAGGGTTAGATAGCTCATTTATCGGAAAAGGTTATTGGCTATACTTGGTGTCCTTTAAATAGAGGTCCAGCCTAAAATAGGTGATAGGCTAGACAATGACAGTCATTAGAAAATATATAAAAAAATGTGAGTTATGTCCTTTTCAAGTTGTGTACATTAGAAAATCTACCAAATTGTCATCTAGTGATGGGTTTTCGACAACTGTTAATACAAATACTTTTTTTAATAGTTTATTTTGCGATGCGAGTTTATACAGCCGAAGGCCAAGTTTATTTGTAAATCAGGTTGCATTTTATAATAAATAGTAAATAAAAAAGTGAAAAATTGTAGTCACAGTAGTCTAGCTTATTACCCGTATTGTGTGCAGCGCACGGCGCTTAAATTTCGCGGGGAGAATTGCTGTTTTTCCGCTATAATAATATATGAGTCCTGAAAGAAGGTTAACTTCTACATACGGGATACTGTAAAACATCACGCTACGACCTACGGGAATGGAGTGAAATCAAAACGCACGGATGCAGTCACGACGAACCACGTGTTTTAGTGTATAGAAGTTATTTTGTTAAAGGTTTTCGGTGGGTGGATAAGTGTTGTCATTTCGGTGGGCGAGTTATTTCATTTCGATGAATCGTTTTTTCATTTCGGTGGCATCAAAACTTTGAAGTAATGTATCTTTTTAGTTTATCAAGATATTTTGATGGCGTTACGTATTGATCTAAACAATATCAAGAAGTATCATAAACCATAGTTTGAATTCGAAAAATGTTAAAAATAAAAAAGTTCACCGAAGTGATAAAAAAAACGACTTTGTTGAAATTGACCCATAAATAGTAAACACAGAGCAAACTAAAATCATAAAATTTAAATTTAAATTTCCACGAAACCAAGATAATCAAATTATTAACTGTGGCGATATAATTAATTTAACTCAAGCCAGTTAATTGACTTGAAAGCAAACGTAGTGTTATTTCACTTAGTTTAAAATATCCCAAAAGGAGCAATTTTATGTTCGCCCTTTAAAGGAAGGCAGTAATATAATACTCGTACTTGAGGAATTTTAATAATAAACCGTGAATTAACTTGTGATATTTGAGCTAAATATTTTTATGATTAGTAGATTGTAGATATATTCATCTTCTATTTATCTATCTACAATCTACAGGGTTACCGTTAATTCGATACATCCCCAATTCATTCAATTCCCATTCATTTCACAATAGGCTAGTTGACTAAATTTCAAATACTAGATAATACCTTACATCTATATCTATACTAATCTATACTAATATTATAAAGCTGAAGAGTTTGTTTGTTTGAACGCGCTAATCTCCAAAACTACTGGTTCGAATTGAATAATTCTTTTTGTGTTGGATAGTCCAGTTATCGAGTAAGGCTATAGGCTATATAACATCACGCTACGACTAATAGGAGCAAAGATTTAGTGGCAAATGTGTAAAAAACGGGAGAAAGAAGTCACTATTCCACGCGGACGAAGTCGCCGGCAAAAGCTAGTTATAAATATTATACTGATCAAAAACCTTGTTATTTTTACATTATTTATTTACGATTTTAACAATGCGACGTAATTAAATGTTAGATAATTCCTAAATAACGTTACTTCTTAAGTCGAAAGTCTTTTTGACAAAAAAATAGGAGAGTTGTCTATGACAGCAGAAAAAGCCCGCCTTCGTTCAAGGTCGTCGTCGTCACATTCCCTGATAGGCGTTTACGATCACGCGACCAATTGTGTGTTTTGGACGAACTGATTTATTAACACGTTCTGGGACAGTGAACACCTACAGGCGTGAAACCAATAAAACATCTATTGTGTCTGGAGTAGTGTCCCGGAACGTGTTAAAAATATTAATAATGAATTGTTTTTTTTTATCTCTATATTAATCACCAGAAACAACCAACATTGTGATTTGTTCTTGGTGGAAACTAGCCCTTGGAGAGGTAAAAGTAGAACTCGTTAAGCTGATAGTGATTACTTTATGAGATTTCAAGTTATTGTGTTTTTCTTTAATTGCTGCTAAGTGATTGTCTCAATTTGATGCTATTTTAGTGTATGTATACCTAATACTACTCCGTTCAAGTCGAACCGCCGCCTCACTGGACAATGAGAGTGAAGGAAGAGACGTGCCCCCTTGAGTTTTGCGTACACACTTGGGCATTCCAATATCTCCCTCGCAGATAACTAATCAGATGAATGACATGAGCTGCCGTTGGATACTGCCGGGAGGATGTGAAATCTTATAATTCATCAATTTCATGGTTTAAACTACCATAGTGAGTGCCATGCGCTCAATTAAACTTATTAAAAATAAGTTATGTACTCTACCTGCAGCCTGTTTCACAATGTCTGAATAAGGTCCCATTTTAGCGTTATCTGTCCACCACAATTTTATACGAAACGACGTTCCATATTTGAATTGTTCGTTGGTTTACTGCTTATTTATTGTCGATGGTGAAAAAAACCGTTAATCAAATAACTAACTATAAAGGTGATTCTGTTTCAGACACTTTGATTTCTTTCTTTGCATTTCTTTGACTATCTTAATTGGTTTCACCTTTTATCACTCAAAAACCTGGGATTAAGGCTGCTGTCACCTACCTTCTAACAAAGTTCAAATGCAAATTTCTCCCTAAAAATGACTAAACTGACTACTTTTTTTGAATGAATTATGTAGAAATGAACTATCTCCATAAGATGTCGACTCTGAATTTTTGATTCAATCTTTATAATGCCTGTAATTTGCAATCATAGAAGCCAAATTGACGGTTTTTCCGGTGCACTTTTCTAGATCAGTTGCTGATATCAGCTATAACGAAATAACATAAAAATGAAAGGAAATACGTTTCTCTACAAGATTTCGACTCCGTTTTTTTATTTATTGATCTGGTAATTCCAAATGAAGACAAAATTTACACCATGTTTTGGCATAAAATACGCACCTAATGACAGGCGATTATCTCTGAGATACATTGCACTTATTGTGTGTTATTTGATAAAACAATGTTATAGAGGTTCCTATCTTTGACTTAGCATCTAAATTCTTGATTTTATCTTGTGCAATATATTCAAAATATCTTACTAAAGTAACCTATAAATTTGAGATTTGGAGCTGTCACGAACATTCATCTTCGATCGAAGTTTGACAGACAGCGCCGAGCGCTCGGAGGGGAAGGGTGTGTCGCTCGTTGTCTTCGCTGCTACTCTTTTATTTCGTGTATGATACTAATTCCAAATTTGAAAATATCACGCTTTGCACAATTTTTATACGGCGACCAATTCGCTTTGAGGCTTTATGCAATAGGTATAAAGCCATAGTGCATTTGGATCGTCGATGGTCTCTTATTATAACAAAAAAGTATTCGTTCTTTTGTATCGATTAGTAGTTGTATTTAAATGATTAATCAATGTTATGTAAACTTGCATAGAAAGGAATCCTTATTAATACTGTAAACAAGAAAGATTTATATGTATGGCGACTATTTCAAGAGGTTCATGATACTAGGACCAAAATTATCGACAAAAATAATAATAATAAAAAAATGTCCACAAAATAAAATTGTGGTATATGATGAGCAAACTGTTTCTATCACCAAACAGTTAAATGACAATTTTAGACAAATACTGAATTAATAAGGCCAAGAATAGGCAATAGTACCAATTCTATTGCATATGTATGGGGTTGCAAATAATAACCTTATTTATATAAAATAAAGTAATATCAGTAACACTACTTTATAGTACAACAACAGTAAACCGATTTTCATGATATTTACTTTTTGAATTTACATCTTACCCCTTAAGTTATTATAAAACAGGGCTGGGGCGCGTCGAGGCTGGATATGAAGCAAAGTTTTCTGTGGTCGAAGTTTTTTTTTTCACTAAAAAGTCTAAAACTCTTCAAAGGACTCCAATTTAGGCAAACCATTTCTTTTTGAAGTCAGTGCCATCGCATGGGCTCTCTCAAGTTCCATCTTAAGCGAAATCTATCTGGGCATCGACTCCAAAAAGAAATGGTTTGCCTAAAATGGAGTCCTTTCAAGAGTTTATTTAAGACTTTTTAATGTGTTTTGTTTTTGGAATCGGTCTTATTGAAATAGTATGGTGGTAAAGTGACCATTAACCCAACAAAATTGAAGACAAATAAGGGCTCTTGTTTTAAGTATTTGACTTTGAGTAGTAAACAAGTAAGTTTATAAAGGACACGGTCGTAAATTGCCCCAGAGTCGTTTTATGTTTGATTAAAGAAAAGCATTAAGAGACTTGACTATATCATTTTTCAAAAAATATATTGAATTTTTAATACAATATTGTTAATTTACTTTGCTTTTATCTAGCGGCATATAAATCTACAAAAAAATAGGACAACGATTGAATACAATTTCCTGTCCCCAACAATTTTGTGATTGGCAGAAAATTGCGGTTTCGAGCACTATAAGCAAACTGACGACCGCTTAACGAAATGGCATATTGTGTCATACTGTGTCATAGAACTGGCAGTTAGTTAAATAAGTAAGCGCTCGCAATCGCTATTTTAAGAAGGAAAATGACGTTTGCCTCCCATAGGTACTAACCTTTAAACCTACCAACCTCTTCCTAAAACTTGAAAAAAAACTGTGACAAGGAACTTCTTTTCGTTGGCTATTGTTTGCGTCATCGTAATTTTCACGCGTTACGCACCCTAGCGGGGCAGTTTTCTATGTTTTAGTTTTGGTGGCCTAGATTGCGGGTTTTCGACACAGATGGCGCTATGATCTAGAAAGACCTGTGCAAGAGATTGACCCCACACATTTTATTTCGTTTTATGTGAAAACCCCGCTATTTACGGCTTATATTACTTTATATTATTTTAAAAGGCGAAGAAACGAACCCATAAAATTAGTTTTGGTCGTGACGCATGGATTTTTACTTTTGGGGCAAGCAATGTATGGCGCGTCGACCGTTTCCTTTTCTTACATCATTCGTGCTTTGGATTTTGAATAAGAATAAACGAACGACAAAAAGTAAAAGGTCAGTTTTTCTCAATAAAGACCGTATATAGGCGTTATTTAGTTCCACAACCTTTGATACGCACTTGTACGTACATACCATTGGCCATTGGCGTCAATTCCATACTGTGTGGGACTTGTTCATGGCATTAATTCCATACGCTAGTAACAGTGTTTCAATGGTTTAAACCTAAATAAATAGGGCAATATTTTGCTAATTTAACATTACTTTTCTTTCTACCACAATCTACAACCACAACCTAACTATAAACTTGTATAGTAAAACGCTTGTTTTAATAGCAGCGTTTCATGTGATGTGTATGTAGTTAATATGAACCTGTATTCAAATTGTACGCAAATGCCATGAAGTTCCATGGTTCTATTCAAGTCCATATTCATATAATATTTCATTATTGAAAAATGTATATGGACAAAAATGATATAATACCGGTGTAAACCAAATAATTAAATAAAAATTATCTTGTTTATCATCTGTTATACATGAAATACTTGAAATCTTGATCGAAATTTTCTTAACTACATTTTCTGAATGTCAGCTATAATAACTTGTGACATATTTCATATATCAAAATATAAATCATATCAAAGAACAGCGTTACACTAAAAAGCATTTATGTATAAATAAATCCTCATAGCATCCAGCTGGTATGACACGTGGTAAATCAAGCGCAGAACCAATGGCATCATCCACCAATAACCCTTAGTCCCCGTTTATCGTGGAGTTTACATTCGTAAAAAAAATACCTACTCTGAGAAGTCACGATTTGGGTTGGGATTTGGGAAGACATAAAGAGGCAGATAACCGGTACCAACCTGTACCGACTGACTAGTGATGTGCCAAGTCATCTATTTTTAATCTCGAAATATTTAAGAAATTCGTTGAAATAGCCAACACGGCACAACACTGGTTAGTCGTTGCAGGTCAGTGCGTGTTACCCGCCTCTATATGTCTTCACCCTTTGGATGCATTTAGTTTTTTCTATGCTGTAAGTTTTTTACGTTATTATAACTGTACGTTTGTGTTTAAATCTGTGAATTTAGTTATATAATTATCAAAAGGAAAATGTTCGCGAACGGAATTGACGCGAGCCCTGATTCCGAGCTGTATTCACTGTATTCGTAATAGGTATTTTAAATACAAAAAAACTGGTATAACATTAATTTATCACATCGACTTTTATAAGACCATCATTTTCTGTGTTCATCATACGCATAGCCTACTACCTAGAGATAAAGTATCAAAATTGTTTAATTACAGTTAACATTTTTTTGTGTCCCGGACATATAAAATCGCACACACACATTGATAAATTCGGTAAAATCTGAGAATCTCCAGACTGTCATATGGCTCTTAAACATCTTAAGAAATGCTTCCAACGTAGATACCAAAGCTAAGAATTATTACTAACTGATTTTGACTTCATAAGCTTTCAAACCAACGATGGGTATCCTATTGTAATGGTACATTCACCTTTATAAATCACTTGAATAATTATTAATTGGGCCATTAGTTCGGACATAAAATTAGGAAAAAGCATTATTTTTTGACACGTCTTGCTGCCAAAAACCTCACTAGTTATTGAGCTTCCTAACTTCAAATGTATTTCTAATTTAGTCACTAATATGAATGCAGAAAAAATACCTTAACCATTGGTCATCAAAATCTTTAAGACACGCACAATCGTAAATATTGAACCGTTGGTAACGACATTTACCCATTAGTTGAGTTTGCTATCGATCACGCAACTGGGCCTATGTTACTTTCAATATAACTTTTGTATAGTTAACCTTATTAAACCTTCTTATTATGAACTGTGTTTAACATGGACTTTTGTTTTGCAAATGGCAAACAAGCTTATTAAAATAAATTTTAAGTAGAATAAAAAAAAACATTTTGAAAACTGTCTCTAGGAGACGAATTTTTGAATGTATTTTAGTACAGAAACAGGTGAGGTTAATCGCCATGCCAATTTCGGCAAGTAAGTGACGTTGTTTTGCTTAGATTTAAGTGGCGCTTAAGTTGAAACCCTAATGACGTCATGAAGCAACCGAAGTAGGCGGCATTATGGCTCGTTAGAGTTGGTTGTACTTAGTTTGAAAAGTAAATTGAGAACAGTGACAGTCATTTTATGTACCTATAGTTGAATATAATATGTTTATAACATTTCTCAATAAATATACAGGCTGTAGCCCTTTACGTAATAAGTAATCAATTCCAAATATGTTCAATTTATAATATAAAAAATATATAATTTATATGTTTTTTCTAACAAAAGAAATTAAACCAGCTTAGTATTGCAAACAAATGTGTACAGTCATAGAGCTTGACATTGTCATTTATTACGAGTTGGCGATTTTTATATACCTAGGAATTATAACTTTAAATTAAAATATACTTCTCTGATATAAATTATTTTAGAGCACCACCAGGTCAAGGTCACTACATATATTATGTACAATCATTGATACAAAAAATATTCCTACAGGTCACACGCTGTATATGCCTCGACAGCACTAAAAACAAGCGGCGAAATGTGAAAAGCTATCTTTAAAAACAGAATAAAACTTAGGTACCTTTTTACCAGGACTTCTTTTAAATACTGTAAGGCTGTGTATAAAATGTGTATCTGATTAATTTTACCTATCCTGTGTATCAACGTAAAATTTAAGTCCATCGTCAATGGCGACTTAAAATTAATAGCAAAACTTTAAAAAACTACCCGTAGCGAACGGGAAACTGATTTCCTCCTGACTTTGAGTTTTCTGCTCGGTGTCACGGTGTACATAAATGTTTGGAAAATAGATTTTTTCATTTTTGCGTTTGAACATACGTTAACTTCTTGTTAGCAACCTTAGATTACCTTTATCCTACTTACTATTATATACTATTATAAAGGCGAAAGTTTGTAAGTATGGATGTATGGATGTATGGATGTTTGTTACTCTTTCACGTAAAAACTACTGAATAGATTTGAATGAAACTTTACCACAATATAGCTTATACATCAGAATAACATATAGGCTACAATTTTTGTGGTTTCTAATAATGTGAGGTCGTAAAAAAACACATTTTTTGCGCTACTAGACGGGACGAACCTGAAGTCCACGCGAACGAAGTCGCGGGCAAAAGCTAGTTATTAATACATGTCGAGTAGAGGTAACATCAATTGCCTTTCCAGAAGCTCCGAATATAGCCGTTATTTTGTGCGGAAATACCCAAAAAGGTTTATGAGAATATTTTTTTTTATTCTATGGCAATTAAAACAAAATATCAGAGCGGAAATGGCAGCAACGTCATTTAATATTCTAATAATCAACAATAAAAAAAATGAAACTACTAATTCAACCCATAGTTACTGAAAACGAGATGGAGAGTAAAAACCCAACGAATCATGTGAAATGTGTGGGGATACAACAATTTATGTTAGCACCTCCAATAAAAAACCTACGCTTACGCTAAGCCAGACATTGTGGGTATTTTATCACGGCACTTATCGATACCCTGATTCAGATTTACCCTGAAACAGCCGTGGTAACGGTAATGTCACGGTGTATCGAATTTGTAATTATACAGGGTGTGTTATATAGAAGCAAATATTTTATATATAGGCTCTCTAAGTAACCAGTAATTAATTCTAATTTATTATAATGAAAAATAAAATTATTTTTATATTCTAATAAAATAAATCGAACTAGCAATGTATAGCAAACAAATGTGATTTGAAATTGTAATTTACTACAACGAGTTACCGTTGATATACATTGATTAGTGATTATAACTTGTGGATTGCTATATCTCTGAGTTAAAACATTTTAGAGCACATGACCAGGTCAAGGTAACTACGTATACTCTGTAGAATCATTGATTAAAATGTTTGCTCCTATTACAGGCCACACGCTGTAAATCAATATCTTGAGTTTGATTCCTGTTCTTAGCATACCATAATAAAATGTTTATTAATTAATAAATTGATTTCAGTAAAAACATTTTAGTTTTTAAGAAACTTTAAAAAAATAGCTTACCAAAAACTAGGTTAGTACCTACTTCAGTCTTTTATAGGCTTACCTAAAGCTTATAACATAAAAGTTTAACTACGTGACTAAGTAAACTGAATGACAAATTAATACCTCGACCTTCTGGAAGGATACTGTTCAAAACATTTAGTTTTGTTTTATACCGAATAGGTACTATATTTTCGTAATAAGGTGGATAATCTTGGTACTAGACAGTCATCCTAAATAAAAACAATGACGGATAAGGTTAATTCCTAATTAAACTTTTACTAATTTAAAAATTGCATTACAGTTATAAGATACAAAAGAAACTATGTAAATCTGGTCACGTATTCAAATAATTGTAAGTCCTAATGAAGCAATCTGTATCAGGATGACATCACCCACTTTCATCTCTTTTCTGAAGTATTCTTCTACAGCGGTTCTCAATCTGTGGTCCACGGGCCACCAATTGGAGTCCGCAAGCAATAGAGTAATTTATCGTCCATGGAATGATGTCAACAAATGCTTTCAACAAATAACTGTGCTTTTTCTAGTAGATAAGGCAACTTTCTACAACCTTTATTATAGCTTTGTACGCTTCTAAGAGGTAATTATTATACACGGTGTCGTTAACCTGAGTTACGAGTACAACTCATTTTTTATTTATTTTACTAGCTTTTGCCCGCGACTTCGTTCGCGTGGACTTCAGGTTCGTCCCGTCTAGTAGCGCAAAAAATGTGTTTTTTTACGACCTCACATTAGAAACCTCAAAAATTGTAGTCTATATGTTATTCTGATGTATAAGCTATATTGTGGTAAAGTTTCATTCAAATCCATTCAGTAGTTTTTACGTGAAAGAGTAACAAACATCCATACATCCATACATCCATACTTACAAACTTTCGCCTTTATAATAGTAGTAGGATTCTTCATTGCACATACAAAATAAAATGCAAATGGCGGACTTAATGCTAAAAGCATTCTCATTAATCACAATCATTAAAAAATGCGTCATTTTGGGTACTAAGAATTTTTTTAGAAAAATGCTGCTGTTTTCTCGAAAACTATAAATTTTCGCGGATTAACATAGGGGTCCTTGGAGTAGCCCCTGGACCCCTCTATCGATGGTTTTCGTTTGGACCACATGAAACCCGACACCGTGTATACATATTATGTAAGTATACACCTTAACGCTAAAGGAACTGAACCCATCGTGATGTGTATGTAGGTTCTTTAACACAAAGATACAATTTATTTAGCCATGGAGGACCGGTTTGATTTCAGATATAGGTAAGTTTGCATAGAATAAATATGGCAAAATCCATTACTAAAAAGTAAGTTTACAAATCTAATGAAAGTAAGACGTGTTTTCTTCAAAAATTACAAAAAAAAAGATTTTAATTATCTATTATTAAATATCTTTATCTTGATGATGTCTTTTATCTTGTGGAACCTTCAAATAATAATGATGGAAGATACCGGTGAAAGTGGAACATGTGTGAAGAAAAGGTTGGGAACCGCTGTTTCTCAGCCTACACAAAGCTGACAGCCCTTTCGTCTGGATAGTATCAGCTAATTGATTAAACCCGTTAGCCTGGCTGCGGGTGCTACTTGGAATCCAATCATGGCTAGACAAATTATAAATGTCAGTCATGTTACAGGAAAGGCGACCATTGAAAACACTAATTCAATGAGTTATTTAAAAGACTAAATAAGACGAAGTGAAGACGAAGAAGAGTGCAGGATTATTAATTATACCTAGGTGTGGTTTAAAATACAAGGAAAAAAAACTCTGTTCTTTCCCATAAGAATGTGGTACATTAAAAAAAAGTAGGTATTTTATGAGTGGTGTACATCGTGGGTCTGGTATCTACATAGGTAGTGGGAATAATCCTGACTACTAGTATTATATTATCTGTGCCCCGACTAAGTGGTGAGGAGATATAAATTTTTTAACCCCTGGGGCCCTATTTTTGAATCACTCGCTTCAAGATAGCGAGTTATATTCAATGATTAAAGTCGAATTTTGGAATGAAAACCAGTTGTAATCTACACAAAAAGGATTTGAAAATCATTGCTCAATTTTGTGAGTACTCACGTCTAGATTATGAGTGATTTCCGTTGATTTTTAATGTGTTTTCGAACGAAAATCACACGCCATATCCAAACGAGTGATTCAAAAATAGGGGCCCTGACCCAAAAAGAAAGAGAGATAAAGGTTTAACGTGTTTGTCCAACGAATGGGCTAATTTTCGTTTAGTTTTTATTGTGTCATAGAATATACAATAATCATTTAACTATACTTGTTTGTATATACGCGGTTTCTATAGTTTTTAAACATTCATGTGTGTAGATAATAAGTACATTTAACAACTGAGATTAAGTATGAGTGAGTCTAAGCACCTTCCAAGTACCTAATTATCTAGAAGGATTTAAAATCGTTTGACTCTCTGAAAATAATAGGTATGTATTTTGCATAGCTTTGGGTTGTGTATATTTCAATGTTCCTTAAGATCAGTATAAATGAGAGAGTAAATATGAGATTAGAGCGTGGGATTTTTAATTTTGTGTACACTAAAGTCTATTAAAAAACCGTGATAGGTTAGCGTAAGACCTTTACAAATTTATTACGTGAAAGATATTATGTGAAATTCCCTAGTGTTCTTTGAGTATACCTTATTTTCATTTTAATAGTCGTAATGAATAGTAAAGAACTGTTTTTACTGATAAAGTACGAGCCCATATACAACTAACTGTAGAAAGAAAATATAATATCTTAAAACAAACATAAACATTGTAGCTACGAAAATAAATTGTAGAAAATGCTTGTTTTTGAAGTAAGCATACAAACAATAAACAGTCTATCTTCTGTAATATTTATTAATTTATTTTTTATTAATATCATTTATTGTATGAATAAGTTTTGCTTACATGAAAATAGGCCCTAGAAAAGGATGTACTTATCTTCTGTAATAACCTCTCTGTTATGCTGTTGTAGTTTAGCTACAGACTAAGTTAAGCTAACTCTAGGCTAAATTATTTCTGGTGCGTTAAAACTGAAACCTTGCGTTAAATGATAATCCCGCGCAAGTGAGCCTTCGGGTCTTCTGAAGGAAGGTGGTGGTACCAGGTGGTGATGTTTAATTACTTTAATTTAAAAAAGGCCATATCGGAATGTGTCACGAAGATAATGAATGTGTATATCTTTATTGGGTCATTTTACAAACAGGTAAGGTTAGACTAATGTTTTTATAAAAAGCCAGTGCGGGTTCAGCAACTGAAAATCTACCCTTGAAATATAAGGCCCGTTCCCTATATCCATTCTATCTGTGGATTTGCCCTACTGGAGATATAAATGTATGTAATAATAATGTAATATCTACCTTGAAATTTTTGTTCCTATAAAACTTCTGGCAGTAGGAATTCCTATCCTACTCCTAAGGAAATGCTATCTCCGGCCGAGGGTACCTATCTACTTTTGACTATAGTTTGCATATAGCGAATGGCTGTAAGTGAGCCTGTATCTAGGATAGGAGCAAGTTCGATAGATGTACATACTGTAGTTTACCTGTTTGCAACTTTATTTTTTGACATAGAAGTGCCCTTAAAATTATTCTAATGGCTTGGCGATAATGCCATCCCACCATTATGTCAAAGACGAGACAGAATCCCCTGAAACGCTCCAGAAAGTGCTTTCTAATTAATCGTGACCATTCACAAAACGATTAAGAAACACCTACCTACTAACTGACAACGGATTATCTTTGCGTTAATTCTGTGTAAACGGCTAAAGCTTAAGCAGAGTTATTCCCTTGTTAATTGCAGAACGATGGTATTCAAATTAACTGGTAATTAGGTAAGAAAAATTAACGTACGTAAGGGTACATTTAGTAGGGTACATTTAAAAGCTGATCAAAATCGAGTAAAATTTTCGCACTGAAGTTTTTTGTATAACCCATTTTTTACAATTTCTAGACTTGACATCGTCTGTAAGATTATAATTAATTTTATCCAACAAAAAGTGGGAAATCAATCACAAACTATAGGGGGCGTATTGCGATCCAACTTAATCCGTTCAATTCCGAGGCAGTTCAATTCCCACTCAGTGTAAACGAATATTATCAATATAATAATTGTTATATTATAAATAACATTGTTAAATACATATACTGGACACTTTTAAATAAACAAAATTTTGAGACATCTAGTAGACTTTGGTGGAAACAGGAACTTACACAACCTCAGGTAAAGGAAAATAGGGAAGCCATAATGTGGGAAATACCAGTTCAAACAGATAACACCATACCACACAATAGCATAGACATAATATACCTAGGTAAAAAAAACACAATAAAACTTACCTCATAGATGTAACAGTACCATCAGATTACAACATAGGGCCAAAAGAAATCGAAAAACTTAGCAGGTACCACCCCCTTAAAGTTGAAATAAGCAGACTCTGGAACACCACCACTGAAGTTGTACCCATAGTTGTTGGAGCAACCGGAATTCTAGCCACAAACATACACCGTTATTGTGACAAACTTGATTCACACATTAACGTTCACATTATTCAAAAGCAGGCAGGCACATGCACAATACTAAGTAAAGTTTTAGGTGACACAGTATTCCTCACAAATTATTATAATAATAACGCTGAACCACCTCTTCCCTGAGGGTCTCGGGGCGGGAGTTCAGATTTAAACCGATCTCACAGATCGAGTAACACAAAGTGTTGAAATAAGTAATATTATCAATACTTATAATGCGAAATTGCAATAAGAATTGCTAATTTGACAGTAAAACAGAGCTTACAGAGAGAGTTAACTGTCAAAACGCATCGCAATACGCACCCAGACAGAGGTCGTATGCCAAGTACGTATGTTCTATTTTGAATGTGTGACGTTTATACGATGATTTAGTTAGACCCGAGTATCCCGGTGTGATATTTTCGCGATTCATCATAAGGGTTCCATTCTTTCCTTTAGGTTCCTTACCTTCCCCTTAGGAAATATAGATACACCTATCTAGTTTGTACTACTCATGAATGAAGTCAGAAGGTTCAAGGCTTTTTCGTCATCTACATTATATCATTATCCTAATCCTAATATAATATCATAAATGCGAAAGTTTGTGAGGATAGACGGATGGATGTATGTTTGTTACTCTTTCACGCAAAAATTACTAAATGAATTTTGATGAAACTTCACAAAAATATTGCTCATACATCGGAATAGCACATGGGCTATAATTCATAATGATATAATATAAATTTTGAGATCCAATACTTACGCGGGTAAAGCCGCGGGGAGCCTAGTATATTATTAAAGTAAATCGTGTTAGTTACACCACTTATAACTCGAGAACGGGTAGACCGATTTACATGATTTTTACTTCGTTGGATCTGTATAGGCCCCGAAAACAAAGTTCGCTGGGACCACTATTTAATAAATATATCGGCCACCGTTATGTGGGTGAAGGGAAGTCTTGAATTGGAAACGAAACATAGTATTTAAATTAGTCCTTTTATAGATAGTGCCATCCACGAAGGCGCGCGCCTTTTATTTTTGATTGAGGAAAGCGCGGGGTGCATGGTGTGTGGCAAATATTAAAATATCAAATAATATACATTTAATAATTATATTCATTATAATATCATTAAATATTGGCAAAACCTTGCACACATGTACAATAAACGATAAGGACGAGAGATGGCGCGCGCCTTCGTGGATGGCACTCACTATACCAATAAATGCATTTTCTTTCTTAATTTATGTCTCTCGAAGCCTAGAACTTTATTGTAGGCGTAGGTAGTAGTGTTACGTTATGCTGAAATAACAAAGTATCTGCTATCCTATTATTTTTGTTTATTACCTGTTAAATTTAATTTCGCACATAAGCTTATTTAAGGTCCTGAAGTTACTGAAAACCGACGTTGGATTACCTGAAGTTTCAGCTCTACCTTGAAAAGCTTGTAATACATTTACATGGATTAAAGCTCATCTCAACGTCATTAATGTAGGTGTTTACGTTTAAATAAGCGCCATATTATTTAACTACCCTGTCTAAAGCATGTCTTGATTTTGGGCTTAACTTAGGATCTCTGAAAAAGTAACAAATTCTTAGATTAGTCACAAAACCGTTGTTTCGATGAAGCGCAGACAAGTTTTTGGGTAAAAAGAAGGCAAAATGTACTTTTATATTAGTAAGTTGGTATCTCTACATTTCTGTTCATCTCAAAAACTACTGCAAAGATTTTCATGTTATTTTACACAAAAAGATAGAGCCTTTTCGGCATGATAAAGAGCTATAAACATAATATCTCCTGTAATTACTGCACTGGTAACAAATGCAATAAATGTTCATTGATTTGATTTGTGGGTTTCATCATGGTGAGGAACATATTCAGATATTTATATTTATCGAGGATCGAACGAAACTGGGTCTAGTCGCTAGCACTTAAAAAGCAATAAGTTACATGGTACCTCTTACGCCGTGGATGATCAAATATAGCGTCTGAGTTTATATTTGAATATTTTTGCAATAGCGAGCTAAGTAAACATATTGTGATGTCGTGATGCACATACAACGCTTATTATTGGAATCCGCAAGGCATTCAAAATCGTACTACATCCATATATGAATCTGAATCAAGTGAATATGAACTATATTCAGTCGAGTTTAAGGTGCATTATTGTGATATTGAAAAATCTGAACATTGAATTTAAACCAATGGATATTGTACTGATCAGAATAGAGTGCACGTTGTTTGTCGAACAAAAAGTAATTTGGATTGAGCCTAGGGTTTCTGTGGTTTGAGAAAAGATATTCAATGCTTTCGAAGTCCAATTATTTATCTATCTACATTTGTACGTTGGTAGGATAGAAAGCTCTTACATGTTTGTATTGTACATTTTAGCGTTTGAAAATAGACAATTCATAAGAAGTTAAGTACATACAGGTGTCCTTGCCCATTGCCACTTGAGCTTACTGATTCTCAGGGCTCTGCCCGTTACCTTCATTCTTCTACGTATCTCCTCATTTCTGATTCGATCTCGTAGAGAAATACCGAGAATAGCCCTCTCCATCGCTTTTTGTGCTATTTCGAGATTCTTTTTAGGGCCTCATCATCCACCTCATTCTTACCAAAAAGATAGTATCAGGTTTAAAATAAGACTAAGGTTTCCCGTCAAACTAAAAAAGTATTATAAGCTGCCATCGTGACATTCTTTATCTGTGAATACCTTAATACGGTTCTATCTTGTCTATAATACCATTGGTTTCTAAGACTCGAATGTACTAGTTTTTTTTTGAATAAGGGGTCAGAGACCTACCTTTAAATGGAAATAAAAATACTAGAAGAAAAGAAAAATATTATCTCCTAAGCTTTCATTTAGCACCTACCACTCTGCCACTCGACCACATTACGCGTTCAGCACGCCTGCCATAAATCTGTAGCAATTTCTTATTTCTGAGAATAATAGCCTAATGTGTCACGTAGTCTTAAATCGATGGGCAGAGCAAACAGCCCAATATTTGCCGGGCAAGAGGGCTAATAAGCCTTTTGGGCAGGTGATGCCGAATCACGTATTTGGACAGCAATTTTGTCGCGGTCAATAATTCGGGGCTCTATCGGAGATATTATTTAGGTAAGCTTATTAGTTCATAGGGTACTGACTGGGCCGCACGTCGATATTTGCAACCGATTTTTCAGATAAAATACCTAAATAAATAATTATTTCACATAGTTAAGCTGGCTGTCCACCTGAATGGAAAACTGTAGTTATGGTAGATATATCGCTTTTCACACCATCTGAGTGTGAGTTAAAATATGCCACGTTTGGTAAACTCAAGGGCACCTATGGACGTTCATACTATTGTATGACAATCAATTGTATGCACACGGGCGCAGCTTTGGGAGCAGGCACCAAAGAGGCCATGTTCTAAAATCGAGTTGGCCACGACCGCCCCAATCAGAAAAACCGACCAAGTGCGAGTCGGACGCGCGCACTTAGGGTTCCAGAGGGTTTGGTTGTACTAAAGTTTAAATAATTAATAAAAACACCTTATGGGCAGCTTGGTTCTGATTTCAATTCCTGTCTCGGAACCGGTATTATAATAACAATAGTAAGTTAAATAAAATAAAAAAATAGTCCCCCTAGCCGATTTCGACTACGGTGGCCAGTCACAACGACCAACCGACTGCGCGGGACATATTATAGTGCACAAGTGTGTGCGCAAACACAGGTGCACTCTCTATTCCTTTCACTCTCATAGCCCGATGGGACAGCAATCTGACACGACCGGAGAGAGATCAGGCGCAGGACTAACGGCTTTACGTGCTTTCCGAGGCACGGGGGTGAAACACCGCCAACTTCCAAACTCCGGGCTACCCTGAGAATTTCTGAACAGAAAAACTCCGGTACATATTTTTGGCCCGACCCGGGAATTGAACCTGGGACCTCCGGCGCAGCCGTCGCTTTAAAATGCGACCCTCTCACCGCTGCGCCACCGACCGGCAGAGTTAAATAAAACCAAGTAGGTAACTAAACTAAAACCGGTTCAGTAATCAGAACTAGTATCACATTTGGAAACGATACCGACCGGTATCGGTTCTATTCAGTACCTGTAGGTCTACTACGAAAAACGAAATCCGTCAATACGATAATCGTTAGATAGATAGATAGATAACTCTTTATTGCACACAAAATTAGTGAATTTACAAATTTGTTTAAAGGAAATGTACAATTTAGGCGGTCTTATCGCTATAAGCGATCTCTTCCAGACAACCGTTTTTCGGATCCGAATCATTTTTAGTATGGAATCCTTACTACGAAATGCTTCGGATCCGCAAAACGATTATCGTATTGACGGATCTCGTTTTTCGTAGTAGGCCTTCTGTTTACTTCAATTGGTAGGTATAAGTGAAAAAATAGTAACTTGGAAAAAAGGCTTGCTTGCCTAACTAGCCAAAAAATATAGAAACCAGTACGAAGCTTCCCCTAACTACGGTGTTCCCTTCGTTCGGGGTATAGCATGGGGTCCTTCCAAAAGGCAAGCTAACAGGGCTCTCATCGGTCGGTAACATATTGGTGACTCCTCCTGACATCGCAGGTATCCGTACTCAAACTCCTCAAAGTACACTCATACTTCCATTAACCCCAAATACTTCATTTAACCAAAACTGAAACCACTATAACTTTTTATGAGTTTTGACTAAACGTTTGAATTTCTAATTAATCCATATCAGTTTTGACATTTGACTATAGGTAAACCGCGAAATTGAGACCTCGCCTGCGGGGTACAGGGGCGCGGGGGGAGGCGAGAGCGGGGCTTGTGAGAGGTGCGGGCGGCAGGCACATTCTTTTCAAAATTCAGTACGCTCGCTACACAGGTAGCGATAGCATCTGTTGACAGTTGCGGACGCTTTGACAGAAGTACACAAGAGAATACTGTCTGACTGAAGTCTGAAGATGAGTCGCAGTATATTCGGACACAAAATCTATATTATTGTATTTTTGTCGTGTTTTTTTTTAATTATATTTTACATCATTCTAGCATTAAGTCCACCGTTTGAACACTGTTAAATAACAGTGTTTAAATAAATGCTCTAAATATATACGAATATTATATAATAAAATATAGATCTAAACTCAGTGGAATATAAACTAGATATGAATATGAACTCGTTACACTCAAACAAAACAGTCGCAAAAGTTACCAGGGAATGTTATTTGAAGTTTTTAATTTTGCCAAAAATCTATCTTATTTTTAAATTCCATTTCATTTATTGATCAAAATCCACGATTTTGGAAAGTAATATTTAGAATTAATTCACTCTTATTGGTGTAATTGTATTGAATCGAATATTTTTTTCCAATATGTTATGTAATTTTTATAAAGTGTCGACACTGACGACAACTATTGTGACCACTGACGTCACATATCTTAAGAACTGTCACGGCAAATTTCGTCTGTTGTGTATCACCGCCGCCCGCACCCCTTACATTCCCCGCTCTCGTCTTTCCGCCCGCACCCCTGTACCCCGCAGGCGAAGTCTCAATGAAGCGGTTTACCTATAGACATGTTGGTCAAAACCTTAGAATTAATATGCCTATCGGAAGAGAAGGACAAGTAAAAGCGGTCAAACGAAACCGATTTTGGATTGCAGTAAATAACTTAACAGTGTAACTTAAAATGAGATTACCCTTCGTCAGGTGATTTATACCTATCTTCCTATGTTAAACATATTAGTTTACCGCATGATAAACTTTTTGATTTCGCATGTTTTTTTCTGAAATAAATATATATTCTTTATTGCACTTATAAGATGTACAGAAAATACAAAAAGTCACAATGTGAACAAAGGTGGGCTTATCCCTAAAAGAGATCTCTTCCAGCCAACCCATAGGTGTTGGAAATGAAATAGTTGCGGATATTGGCAGTGCTAGATTAATAATACGGAAAAAAGTTATAATTTATTTATATTTTTTAGATAATAATAATAAACTAAATACTATAAATAATCTAACATAACGTATATAGTATATATACATATAACCAAACAATAATAAAATATATAAATAATAATAATATATATCAATATTATGTATAAATCTATACCACAGAATATATAATAGTACTACATACAGAACGGCCACTCACCTCCCCTCCCTAGTCTGACTTACCTCACTATCGCGCCGGAATTAGGGATCTCATTAGGGGGTCGCCTAGCGGGCATGGCACGCGCATGTTTGCGACGTTAACGGAAGAACAAAGTTTTGTGTACGAGAGATGCTTACGTACTGTGCAGTGTACGGGTGTCTTTCATCCTCGAGAAATTACTCCGATACAAGCTTTTTTCGTTTCCCAAAAGATGAGAGACAGTAAGTAACTTCATACAAAATATGCTACCTTAACTAACCTATTTTAACTATTCAGTTACAATGAACAACTTTAAAAACGTTAGGTAAAGGTAACATTCCTTAGAATTATGTGTAGTTAAGAAATTATAATTGTAATATTTATGTGATCAGTGAAATTAGGTGTTTCTATGGTAGATACTATCTTTTTATTTCTCCACGATACCACGTGAATATGACATTACGAAAATGAGTGCTTGTTGCGATGTATACTAAATTAAAGTAAATTACGTTGTTTAGGTATATGTTTAATTAAGTGAAAAGAGCTATGACCGGTGTAACAGACTTTGTCAACCCTTATAGCACGCACACAAACGCAGCGTCTGTGCAACACGCCGTCTGTCAATGTATGGCCAAAATGAAAAGTTTCTTCCGAGTGTCCGGGGTGTGTCTATACTATCCATGTATAAATGTATATATCTATACCATCCATGTATAAATGTATATATGTATGTATATATATCCATGTATATATGTATAAATGTTTTTTTTATATTTATTTATTTTATTTATAAACAGAACACAAAATAAAGAATATGCAGCCCTAGTGTAAAACGAAAAATTATTTATTTGCACAAAATATTCGTAAATATGCATTATGTGTTATTTTGTTTTTACTTATTTTTTACTTAAATAAACGTTTATAGAAAAGAATCAGTAAACTGCGTAGGTACTTTAAATTGAAAGCGAATTGGCAAATACAAATCGTAAATTAAGAAGCTTCGATTTGGACTAATTTACCTCATGAAAAGTTGTTAGGTTTATTTTGCAGTAATTAACAATAATCAATCACCGATCGAGTCACCATGTTTCAGAAGCACAATTTCTCTAAAATGTACACAATTTCATTTGAAATTAGAAAAAATCACATGTACATAATTTTCAGTGAGCCTCCATGGGGCGCCGAACTGTTTGACAACCGCCAAAAATGGTTCTGCTATCTCGCATCTCGCATCTCTTTTTATCTCACAGCTTTCTCCTACTGACATCTCGTTCTTGTCGTTCTATTCTAAAAGGGATAATAATTTTGTGGTCAAAATCTGGTCTTTAAATCAGCCCATAAGGGTTTTGACCGACACCCTCTAATTATTCAAGAAGCTTATTGACAAATTTTTACCGGTCAATAAGACTGGTTAGGGGTTTTGACTGTACCATATTTAATTTATTTTTTTAATTTAATCATTTATTTCGAGCAACTAAGGCCCATACAATAAATACCTTAAATAATAACATACATACAATAACAAAATTTAAAATAAATTACACTATTTTGCAGGTGCAGTGACAGTGTTGCGCAGTTTGGTGTCCGGTAACCGTCCGCGAAATCGGCGATACAAAACATTCTTCGGCCAAAAATCTGCTTTCATGAAGGTCGACAGCTGTTCGGTCGGAACCCTCACCACAAACGAATTGAAATTCGTATTGTGACGAGACTCCAACCGTTCGACCCTCAGTGAGTTTAGTATCTGGTCTTTATTCGTATGTACTCTACAATCTCCTCGACCTTATCATGAATAGGTAATATTATTTAAATGAGAATCGTTAAGCGTTAATAGGACAAGTTTCAGCTGTGTATCGCTAATTGTTTCAGAATAAAGTGGCTGTGTGCTGTGACATGACAGACAGACTTACGAAACTATAAGCTATAAGGGTTCCGTTTTTGAACGCTAAACAGCAAACACAGTTTAACTCACTTCGTAAATATATGTTGTAGGTAAGTAAATACTAAATACCTAAAATGGTTAAAACATTAATGCTACACCTACACCACATATAATATAATAGTACTACGTACTTATACTATAGCAACAAAACTGTACATAAATATTATTAAAATTTGGTCACACTGCTGCGTTCACATGTAGAAAAATTTTGTTTCGTATTTTGAAGAATGAATGAGTATAGAATATCCAGAATAGGGTCGTCGTAATTGACGCAACATCCTCTAAAAATGACAATTTCATTACTTTTGTCTATGACTTTAGTTTATGGTTGGAATGATGCAATCCTATTGGCTGTAATCACACAACTTAAAAATGGCGGGTCTTTTGTCATATCCTGTTATGTCGGGGTGAGTGCATGGCTCTACGTTGATCCCGTTTCAAGATTTTTATTTTACAACGCCACCGTTGTATATATGAAAAATTTAAGGCGTTAAATTTCGTGATGGTGTTCCCTAGAAGGCCATGGATTTGATGAAAACGGTAAGATACTCATATTTGCAGCATACCACTTGAAAAATTTGTTTGGCTTTTGTTTCTTGTTTTGGTGATATCGAAACTGGCCATTTCATTAGAAAAAATATCTCTTTCCAGAAATTGTGTGCTCGTGGGAGGTAAGTTGTTATAGTTATCACTAATTACACGGTGTCCAGTTACGGGTTTTCACAATAAGAATCACTAATACGTTGATTTGTCAATACTTCGATGGCACCCGGCAACTGAGCGTTGTTACGCCATCTTATAGTCTTCCAAATGTTCCGCATATTTTGAAGCTTTACCTAGAAATGAATAAGTTTTACCAGTTGGAAACCGTGTTTTGAACCTGAAAGATAACGATGGATTTGTGTTTATTGTGATAAAATCTAGGTATGTTATTTTTACTTTTACTGTTCTAAGACCTATGACCACATGTGCTTAGTTGAATTTGTTATTGTTATTTGTCGGTGTAAATTGTATTGCATAATAAGGTTTTGCACGGTAGATAGTTTTCCTAAAAATTAGAATGTATTTTGTTGCACATAAGATAAAACGGTGACTGGGACATGTCGAGGATAACCTAAAACTTTGACTTGACAACTTCCTACAAGCAAGTCCAACGTTCAAACGAAGTGTCACTTGTGTGTCCATTTTGCAGCCTGTTTGAAGGTTACTTTTTGATATAAATCTATCCCTGAACATCAATTGAGCTAATGCAATGATATTTGATAGTAAATAATACTTATCATGTATTTATAGCCATGTAAAACAGGTAAACTGAAATATTTTTATTGGGACATATTTAACTTTTACTAAGTTTATTTTGTATATTGTTGTGAGGAACTTTTATTTCTCTACTGGTCTAAAATGGTTTCCATTTTCTATCCATTTATTTTTTATCTCCATGCCTTATCAATGTTCTATCATTACCTACCTATTTTTCTGAGACACTTGATTTTATCAACAACTAAATTAAAGTATCCCAAAAAGTAGCTTAGTAT
>OY757261.1:4411947-4556055 GCA_963584085.1 Pyrausta aurata
CATACCGCCACGATCTAGCGAAGGAAAAGGATGAATGGATGACCGAAAACATAGCCTTATAGAGTGGCTTCACTGAGGCTTTGTTGGGGACTGGTGTATGCTTTTCTCATCGACCTTATCGCATACCTCGTCGAGTCTATCTCACGAACGTTTTAGCATAATCGTGAGTTTTAACACCTCCCACCCGATATAGCCGTCTTCGTTACTAAGAACGAAAACGGCTACCAACTAAAGTCGGCATGGTCTTCATTCACAATGATGGTACCTATTTTTCGTCTCCGAAACATACACACTGTGTATTTACAATGTAGACAAACTTAACTGAGTAAACCTAACTCCGAGTCCCCAACACCCTACACTCGACGGACCTTCATAACGAACGTTTCTCTTTGCAGCGTGCGAACAGCGTCAAAGACGCGCTAGAACTTCTCGCGAACAAAGACACGTTAGAGGGCGTCCCCGACGCGTGGCAGCAACTCTCGCTGGAACAGCTGCCCGTGGTGCTGCTGCTGCATCTCAAGTGCTTCCAGCTGGACGCGGACGGACACACCGCCAAGATCGTGAAGAATATAGACTACCCTATCGATTTGAAGGTTGACCCCCGTGAGTACTCTTGTTTTAAACCTTAGTTTCGGAAAGGATCACAAGTTTAGTAGTTTTACTCTACTCCTGGACACTACTTGATGAAGTGTATATTTATTTACACATTTGGACTTTTTCTATACTAAGAACACGTTTTGGTGATTAGAATGTTTTTTGAATCATTATATTATATTACTAACAATCATCACTAGTTAACGGAGGAAAGGACACGGTCGTAAATTGCCCCAGAGTCATTTAATGTTTGATTAAAGAAAAGCATTAAGAGACTTGACTATATCATTTTGCAAAAAATATATTGAATTTTTAATACAATATTGTTAATTTACTATGCTTTTATCTAGCGGCATATAAATCTACAAAAAAAATAGGACAACTATTGAATACAATTTCCTGTCCCCAACAATTGTTGTTTGGCAGAAAATAGCGGTTCCGAGCACTTATAAGCAAACTGACGACCGCTTAACGAAATGGCATATTGTGTCATACTGTGTCATGTGGCAGTTAGTTAAATAAGTAAGCGCTCGCAATCGCTATTTTAAGAAGGAAGATGACGTTTGCCTGCCATGGGTACTAACCTTTAAACCTACCAACCTCTTCCTAAAACTTGAAAAAAAACTGTGACAAGGAACTGCTTTTCGTTGGCTATTGTTTGCGTCATCGTAATTTTCACGCGTCACGCACCCTAGCGGGGCAGTTTTCTATGTTTGAGTTTTGGTGGCCTAGATTGCGGGTTTTCGACACAGATGGCGCTATGATCTAGAAAGACCTGTGCAAGAGATTGAACCCACACAATTTATTTCGTTTTATGTGAAAACCCCGCTATTTACGGCTTATATTACTTTATATTATTTTAAAAGGCGAAGAAACGAACCCATAAAATTAGTTTTGGTCGTGACGCATGGATTTTTACTTTTGGGGCAAGCAATGTATGGCGGGTCGACCGTTTCTTTTAAATGACTGAAAATGCTTCATCTTAATAGCTGAAAAATATGATTGTATAGCAAAGATCAGCAAAAAAAATGTGCATTATAATTAAACATCCAATATCATGCTATTTAAATTTTAATACGCCATAGTGGTGGCAGAACTTCTAATCTAGTCTTAAATCTACAATGATGTACTTTATTTTTCGTCTCTGAAAATGATCACGCAATCATTTCCATGTGGACACCGTTATCTGAGTATAACCATCACTTCTCTACCATGCCTCTCTTCAATCCTGCATACTGACCAGTACATTTGTTTTCAGGGATAATGACATCAAAGATCAAGTACACGCGAAACCAGCGGCAGTACAAGCTATTCGCGGTCGTGTATCACGAGGGAGTTGAGGCAGTAAAGGGACACTACCTCACGGATACGTACCACGATCAAGTCGGCTGGATTAGGTGAGATAATGTTATATTTGAATGGTTTTTGACACTCGTGTGTCACAACCAAAAACTTGCGTATGGGCGGGATTTGAACCCGCAACTCTTACTTACCGAGCACGGTCTCATATAATGTTATGAGATTTTTTTTGTTTTGTTTATTATGATACCGAGTTATTGTCTCTACATAGTCTTAAAAATCAATATTCAAAATACTAATCAGTATTCATCAGGATCAGTTTTACTATCAACAAATAAGTACTAACCAACGAATAATTGAAATATGGAATGTCATTTCATATGAAGTAGCGGACAGAACGTTAACCAGAACTCATTAGGACATTGTGAAACAGGCCGTAAGATAAGTTTGTCATAAACGTAGATAAGTTTGTCATAAACGTTTCGTATGGTTTTGTATTTAATAATACTGTAAGGCTCACTTGCTCAAGTCAAGATTAGCTCAGTTCTAGATTAAAATATAATTCTGTCATCAAAGAAACTGACATAAACAGAATGATGATTTAATCCAGAACTAAGCTTAGTCCTAACTTGCTCATGTTGCACGTCTAATCCCACACAATGATGCTATAATATTTTTCGTCTCCGAAAGTTCATCTGTGGACAACTGGAACTGAGTGCTTCCCCATCTACTAACTCGTATCTAAACCTCAACTCCGACGTTAACCGTGGCTCCCCCGCAGGTACGATGACTCGACCGTGACGGCGGTGGGCGAGGCGGCGGTGCTGAAGCCGAAGCCGCCGCGCATGCCGTACCTGCTCATGTACCGCCGCAGCGACACGCTGCCGCACCGCGCGCCCGCCAAGCCCGAGTGACCGCCGGTCAGTACCCAACCTAAAGGTTATGTAGAGACCTGGAGAGCTGAAGGAGGCGACGAAATCATCGAAAAACTATTCGACACCGCATCTGTTGCAAATGTAGACTTATATTATGTATTTTTTATTAGACACGTCATTTTGTGTGACGTTTTCTATAGTCCGTTTGAACGCGTTTTTAGCCGTGGTTAATGCAGCGGCGTTGATGACTAAAGAGCCCTATAGTCACTTGGGAAGATAAAATAAACTCTCAACAACTCGCAATAGTTATGCGTTCCTACAGCATAACTGCTATGTTGAAGCAAAGGAAACTTCACTGACTCGGTCGTGTACATCGGTTTTTTTTGAGAAAATGATACATATGCACTGAAGTCTAGCTACAGCCGCTGGTGTAGATTCAATATTTTTTGTATCCCAAAGTTGATCATCGACTGATTCTTAACAAGTAAACTGGTTTCATTTACAGATGCGGCGGTCGGATAGCGACGCCGGCACTCCGAAGCCCAGCGGCAACTGACAAGGACGGCATGATGTGTGAGAGACTGGTGAACAGTGCACAGTGCGCCAAATCCGCAGCACTTGAGCTTTGCTGGACGGATGTTGATGAGTGAGTTATAAATATCGAAAAAGAATATTTAAATCTACGATATCATGAAATAGTATCGTTAGTACGCCAAATTATGACGCCAATGTTATTCGGAAAATAATAGTTTTATTTTTGGACCTACGGTATAAGAAAATGACATATGCTGCTGGTTTGGCATGTGGATGCGTTTGGAAATAGGTAGAAATGAATGTTGATAAAGTGCGGACGGGAAATAAATCGGCCTGTAAATAAATGTTAAAATGTGCCTCTGAGGACTATGCATACAGTGCAAAAATACGAAAAACTTTAATGTAAGTGTACATTTAAAAATAAAAGTGCTTGCAGAAGCAGTGTAAAAAATATGGGTGGTTTTTAGTTTGTAATTTTTATCTCATCACTGTTAATTATTTTCAATTTTAGTTGCATTTGTTTTCGTTTTAATTTTGATGATTTTTGTTGAGCTAACAGCTACACTATCTCCGAAATTGTATTATGTATTATACTGTGTATACTGATAGCCTTGCATTTTAGGTTAACGATTTACTTGTAAATTATTAATTATGTCGGTTATAAAGTACAAAATTACTACCGTTTTTTCGGTCGGTATCTACACAGGCTCTAATGTAGCAGATATATTGTAAGAATTTCTAGTTATCTTTTGAATACAATGACTTAGCTAAATTGACACTTGATTGTAAGAATTCCTATTAAACTTTGGAATACAATGACTGCTACATTGAAGCTTGATTGACACCGACCCTAACAGTGCTTGCTTATCAATTCATTGGTAACTTTGTAAATATTAGTGTTGTGAGTTGGAGCATATTTGGTATGTAACTGTGTTAGATTTTATTTTACATATGAACATATCAATTTATAAACTTTTTTGTAGATTTTGTATGTTTTGACATCTCGTTGTATCTATGAGATATAGCTCCAACTCACCTTAGATGTTAATTAGATGTTCTCTACTGGACAATATGGAATTGTGGTGTTATAAATTATTGAAAAAAAATTAAAAAAACATTGTAGTCTTATAAACATTCAAAATACGTATTCTTTCTAATGATTCAAAATCATTACGTTAGTAATAGTATGCTGTATCACAATCATAATGCAAAAACTGTATGTGAATACTCGAGTATTCTGATCGAAATGGCATTACATTGTGACTAGATATTAGAAAGATTATGTATTTTGATTGTATTATATCGTCCTAGATGTTAAATACTATTAATTTAGGGACCGTACGGATTGTAGGCTGGTGCTTCACTAAAGATCAGTTCAGAATCATATTCTAATTAATGGATTCGCATTCCTACCGCTTTGTGATGAGATGAAGCGTTCTTGTGGGTGAATAATTTATTTCACTCTAAAAACGTGCTGTAGAGTATGTGTACACAGTACAAATAAAAAACAGCGCGATGGGGCCATGTTTTACCATTTTCGAAATGCGAAAACAAATATTATTATTGCACTTCTCAAAAAAGGTCGTATCATTTTCTAGTAAACTTACAGTGGAATCGCGTCGGTGTTTAGTGCGCGCCAGCCTAGTGTAGCGTTTCAAAGAATCGGTGCTTGGACGGACGCGAGGTGCCAGCCGCGCTGCTTGTGATATGGACGGTGGATACACCAACGGATCGTTAGTACTCTGTATAATGTTGTTATAACGATATAAGTGTTAAATATAAATAGATTATCTATCGTCTCGCCGTTGCTACGTTACGTGAGGATTGTCTGTTTTTAATATTATTCGAAATCGACTCGATATCTGCGTTTCTTTTTCTGTCCGTGTCTGGTAAATAATTATTAGCTAAACTGTTGGGTATACAAAATTTTACTATGTAACTTATTATCTATTGTAAAGCGGATTGGTTTAGTGAGGTGGTTGGAGCTAGCGCGAAGGTCGTCTTGAACCGTTTGATCTCAAGAAATGTTGTTGTTAAAACGCGTGATATTCGGGTGTAAATATCCTTCCTTGAGTGATGAAGGCAATACATCATGCCTTAATTAGTGTTTGAATGATAATATTTTGCTATTACAAAATTGACCAAAAAGTATGGATATCATTTAAAATTGCTACTAAATTAGAGCTTTTCTACTTAAGGCGTTTAAAAAACGCCGATACATTTTAGGATAAAATGATATTGTAACCCGTTTGGTGTGTGTCCAAATGTATGAAGAATATTTTAGTCTTAAAATTAGTCAATTTAACTAATATGATAATGAATCGAAATAGATTTAGTTTTGTATGATAATTTCTGATACAAATTTATTTACTAACTTGCTAAGCTTTTATATGTATAACTTGGTTGTTGTTAATACTTTTTGGATTGAGGGTAGGTCATAGCATAGAGTAATACGTGATGAATACTGGCAATAACTATTTTAAAACAAGTTAAAACCTATGCAAAACACTCTCCCTTGTACTTTGACATTAAAAAAATAATGGAATGAAATATAAAGACAGAAAAGTCAACGAATCTTTACAAATTTTATTCTATAAATACAACGGACACCATATTGTAGGAAAAACTGCACTATTTGAAATTATTTTTCTTTTTATTGTTAGGTTTAGTGATCCCATACAACCAGCGTTCTAACCGCATTATTTTCTTTGCTACTTAGCACTAATGAAATAACAGGTGCATAGGAATAACCAGGGTTTTAAATTAAGTGTCCTGTTTAAAACTCGAAATCTCCAAAATAATTATTTCGTTCACATGAGCCATTTCAATGCACATGTTAATGTCAAATGCTATTGATAATCATATGTTTGTTCAATGGCAAAAAATGACGAATTTACAAGGCGGAAAGCCATATTTGCACAAAACAGCATGTGTGAACCAGTTGGATTATTTATTACACACGTCACTAAAATAGTTTGCACGTTCAAGCTTTATTTTTGTGTACTACCACGATACCAAAGGAGTGGAACTCTCTGCCCGCGTCGGTGTTTCCTAGTAATTTCAATCCAAATCTATTCAAAGTTAGAGTGAACAGGCTTCTTCTGGGCGAGCTCGTTCCATCTTCGACTCCGTCATAGTCGCACTTGGCTTGGTCTGGAGTCAAGAGCAAACCCAAATCCTTGTGACTCAGTTTTCTGCATTCAATTTACTTCACTCTATCGGAATTTATTTGTTGTTCATAAATTTGGCCGTGTAATGGCTATATGGAAAACCGTAAAGTATGACAATCATTAACGATTGGTCTTGATTGTTTTCAGTGTATGAGACACCTTACTTCAACAGTATACCGTCAACTTCGTTCCAAACCAGATATAATTTGTTTAACATCATGCATGGTAATTAAATGTTGCTTGACAGTGGTTAGTACACAGAAATTAATATTAGAAAGACTGAACGCAGGGTCACCGAATGTTGGCAATTGTAGAAGGAGCACAGTAGGCTAAGGTTTTATTTGTAACTACTGCCTTTTTTAGTTAAGTGTCTATGTTGTGTATTTATTGAAATAATATCTAGTATCTGTATGTTTGTAACGAACCTCTTGTGATTGTCGATCTGAGTAGAAATTGTAATAACGTGTCGATATTCATATAAGTTTCTGCACTCATTGAGAGAGACTGTAATTTACAGTAAAATAACCCCATTTCGAATATATATTTGATATCTAAAACAATTTTTTTGTATACCACGTGGTATGTTGTTCACATGTTTGTGTATACACTTCTACTCTGATTTACAATCAGTTAGATTAGAACGATTCTTGTACTAGCTAACTCAGGCATTTATAACCGTGTATTGAATGATCCTTTCGCAGTTGGCTGTGACATAGCTATTAGGACTTCTACTGTTATAAATGACAGCTAGCACTGATATTTAATACAATGACTTTTAAAATATTAATGTGAATCTTATAATATGTACAGTTCACTATTAATTTATATAGGATACTTATCGACCCAAATAAAAATCATTTAAATCATTCATTTGTCATCTTATCATTATTTACTATAAATTATTTCTGTGTAGATTATAAAATTGTTACATTATGTACATTAGTTTAAAGAGTTTATCGATTAGTGAACGTTCCTGATAATAGTTTTTAAAATAACTGATCAAAATAGTTGTGAGAGAAATCGAAATATTGTTTAGTTTTATTTAGAAATGAGCAGCTTCCTAGGTTCACTATCGTCGCCATGTGCCAACACTAATGCTTACAATTCTTATGATCACATAAGTGTTTAATTAAGAATCTGAATGAATTGAATGAAACTAATTTAACATTATTTTTATCGTTTGCCGCCACACCATAGAATTGTCATAATTTTGCGGCTTTAGTTCAACAACAGCTTAATCTAAAGCTTACAGAATTATTTTATACGAGAGTTTATCGTTTAGGTAAAATTTACATAGGTGTTGTAATATTAAATGTAATTTTAACAAATCATTAAGTATTGCGGACCTGCTCTCTTTAGCACAATCGTCCCTTTTGGTTTTTAGGTCTGTCTGAGATGCCATGATCATAGCATGTCGTTGTTTTTTATTATTTTATAACTGTGTAGGCAAACATCATAAATGGTCATTGTCATGTATCAAAATAATGAATGATAAGTTGTTGAATGATTTATTACTGAATTTTCTCAAGTGAACAATTTCACTAACAACTTACACCATCTAGTCCCCCTCAAAATCCTTTGGTGCAATTAATATTTACTGATTAATATCGAATATTTAAAACGTTACCTTCAGACCTGAACAATAAACGAAATAGTTGTTCTTATTGCTTTTTAGAAAATATGTGCAATAGACTATAAAAGTATGTTATACAAATGGGGTAACAGACAAAAACACGTTGGCGGTCTATCTACTTAGGTTCTAGAGGTAATGTAATAATATGCATAACATTAATTTTATTATTATTTTTATATGAGAGGTTCATTATTTAAGTTACGGTTAATTTTAGTGATAAGATCCAAGGCTGTATTACCTAGGAGTGTTTTTTCCCCAATGGAACACAACTGGATTTGTATTTTTGTTTGATAATATTTTATTTGAATTATTGTGTAAAAAATACTCCTGTTGGTCGTAATAGACAATGCTCCAACACAAAAATAAAAAGACAAAAAAAAACAACATTGCTTACAGTGCATTGTCTATTACAATCGACGCATAAGTTGTTATGTGCATATTGTGTGTATGACTAATTATAAAAATAATCCTTTATTTTGGTAACAAATTGGTGTTATGAAAATTTTGTGAATAAAATATGGTGTCATTCAGCATAATGCAACTGTTTTATTGCAAATCACAATATCACCATACAACAGATTACAGAATTCGATAAAGAATATAGTATTCGAAATTAATAGAATTCGCGACCATTTTACACGACTTGCTTTTCATTGTGAAACTTATTTCTCGCCCACAATGTTCTGAAACAAGTAGAAATTATGCAAAAAAAAATAGATACTCCACTAAAAAGATATAAGAATCAAAATAATACGACAAATGAGCTTCAAAAATACGAATCAAGTTCAACACTGGATCACTATTTCTGTTTTGTTGAAAGGATCATTTCGAAACCTATTAAAAAGGGCTTCAAATCTCACCTAAGTAGTTAAACAATATATTGCTATAAGAGGGCATGGATGTACCCGGCCTCTGGTCTGGCCCTCTGATAGTGGCAACCAAATAAATTGAAATAGATATACATGAACATTTTTACATAAAAAACGCAGCATCATACCCTGACGCGGCACCGGAATACCATGTAGAAGAGCATGATGAGCGCGGTCGGCAGCAGCGCCAGCGACACCAGCAGCCAGCCTGCGCCCGCGCCGCCCGCGAACATGCTCGCCAGGAACTCGCCCTGAGGGCAAACTTGGCGGTAAGTAAAAGGGGATCCAATGGAAATACTCGATCAGGAGGTTGTACCAAAATATAGATATAAATATCGCGAATGGACGCCACATAAGTGAGTTTTGATACCGGCCACTCCTTTAGGCTCAGTTGCACCATATAACTTAACTGTATTTGACGTAAATGTTAGAAACTTGCTGCCACAGATAAAGGCTCAGTTGCACCATTCAACCATTTTACGTCTTAGTATAACTAGAGTTTACGTATATCTATCTAGTTACATAGCTGATAGGTGTATGACTGAAAAATATCGCAACCTTGTAAGAAATAGGAATACCTAAAGGTGCGTCTACGCTAGGCGAGCCGAGCACGAGCCGAACACAATTCGTCTAATGTGGACCGACTTACAAGGCTCGAACGAACGCGCTGCGAGCGTTTCGTTCGTGCTCGTTTGCGTTCCACCGGTTGTCGTTTTTTTTGACGAACACAAAGGGATTTGCTACGTTCGAGGGATGTAATCGTTGCAGGTTCGTTGTACGTCCACACTTGACGCTGCGAACGACAAAGCCAAGAACGGCTCCGCTCATTCTTCGCTCGTGCTGGGTTCGTCTAGCGTAGACCCACCTTTAAGAAATGAAAACATCACGCCGGTGACTAGTGAAATTCAAACCCTCATAGTTGGGTGTCTCACTGTGCAATAAAGCAACCTCGTAAGTTCCAGGAAAATATGAACCATTTACCATAAGGAACACTGGTATCACAGCCCAGCAGACCCTCACGAACACGCTGGGATACTCGCCGACCGCGAAGTACACGTCCTCGCAGAAGGTCGTCTGCCCGTAGCAGTAGGTGACAACCGCGCCCGCTAGTGCCGCTATGAACGTTCGCGGTTTTGACACCGGCCACTCCATTAGGAAGTTTAGAATATAAAGGCCACCCTGGAAAAATAAATAAAGAAAAAATAATTTACTCATTACCACTAATGGCATACAAACAGATAAATAGACTTACGGCTTGTTTCACAATGTCCTAAATAGTTTCTGTAAACTGTTAGCCCGTCCATTACTACATACGAAATGACGTTCCACGTTTGAATTATTTATTCGTTGGTTAGTGCTTATTTGTCGATCGTGAAACAGACCCTAAAGTAATTAACCCGTATTTAACCTGTGGCCAGGCCTACAAATTTATAAGTAGTAGGGTTGTCTTAACTACGATACCATTAATATTGTAAATAGAACCAATCTACTATCTATCAAAAGACAAGAGTTCGCTTCCAGGGATAAGACTGCCAATATTGTACTTGTGATTTGTCTATTTTAGTTATTTGTGTCCTGAATTGTAAAAAATTGATATTTATTATTATTATTATAAGCCGATAGACTTTTTCATAATAAAATATGAAACAACTACGTATTGCGTGACGAAATGAGCTTTAAATTCTGTTCGACAAATAAGTTTTTTTTGTTACGTAATTATTAATTAACTTAAAATAGATGAAAGTAGGTGTTAGTAAAATTACCTGTGTGCACAGAGTGATGATTCCAATGAGGCAGAATAAGAAGCAAATAAATATCAAAAACGCCCAAGTGATCTTGCGTACGGCGTGACCAGTGAGCGTCGACATTATTGTTTGCACGAGCAGGGCCTGAAAAAGATAAGAAGAAAAAATATGGACATATATTTTCGGTTTTGTCTATGTAGAATATACGAGGTGCGTATTATTATATTTTTCAAATTTATTTTACTGCTACCGAACAATGTAGACTACATTGTGCAAGTAGTAAACAGTTATTTTATTTATTATTTATTTATTTGTTGATATTCTTAAAAGATCTCTGGTGTGCTGGCCGTCGCCTGTACCTAAAAATACTAATCAGGAGCAAATGCTCATTTATAATATAAGGCATACTATAGGTCAAAAATAAAATAACTTACAGTTGAAGAAACAGCTAGCAAGAACATGGTGAAGAAAAACAGCGCCGACCAGAACTGACTGCCAGGCACCCTCGCCACGAGGTCCGACCACAGTATTATCGATGTGGACGACCCTGTAGACGAGATTTATAATTATTATTTTTTTGCTTTTTAAATAAAATAACCTCATCGCAATCTCTAGTTTCATTATAAAAAAACCTACGGTTCCATCCCAATCTTGTACCTTGGTGCAGCGTTAGAGTACCACTAGAAATCACACTCGCACCATAGGACATCCAGTAGTAATGGCAATTATTGCTATTTTTCGTTAATTTAATTAGCATGCTAATTTTCATAGCATAGCGTGCTAAGTGCTATTGCTATGCTAATATGAAATTACATCGATATGAAAAATAGCGAATTAATTAAATTGCGAAATCGTGATTGCTATGCTAACTATGAAAATGATTATTTTATGAAACATGTAGTTTAATAAATTGTTATTGCTGAGACTTTAACATAAATTTAACTTGACTTCAATAAAATTGTTTGATGTAGGTATTTAATTTAATTTTACTTAATGAACTTTCTTTTTGAATTAATGAACTTTAAAAAAAATACTTCCTTCCCTTTCATTTGTTCGTATTTGACCCGAACGTGGATTAGCAAACCTGCCTGCTAATCTTGCTAAAAATAGCAGTGCGTGCGAATCTTTGATATGAAGTTACATGACGGCTTCGCGCTATGTCTGTGAATTTTAGCATTCATGAAATTTCGCAACTTCAATTAATTGAATTATTGCTAATCATGAAATAGCATGCTAATTTCATATGCTAATGCTAATTAATCCATTACTAACATCCAGGTGACAATATGAACAGACCTTGTAAAAACTTCACTACACCTAATTTTGTAAGTGTGTGTTGTTGACACCCACCGCTCGCATAAGTGTGTGTTGTTGACACCTTCCGCTCGTTTTGTGTGTTGTTGACACCTACTGCTTGTTATGTGTGTTGTTGACACCCACCGCACGTGGTGTGTGTTGTTGACACCTACCGCTCGTTATGTGTGTGTTGTTGACACCCACCGCACGTTGTGTGTGTTGTTGACACCCACCGCTCGTTATTGTTGACACCCACCGCACGTTGTGTGTGTTGTTGACACCCACCGCTCGTTATTGTTGACACCCACCGCGCGTTATTTGTGTGTTGTTGACACCTACCGCTTGTTATGTGTGTTGTTGACACCCACCGCACGTTGTGTGTGTTGTTGACACCCACCGCGCGTTATTTGTGTGTTGTTGACACCTACCGCTCGTTATGTGTGTTGTTGACACCTACCGCTCGTTATATGTGTGTTATTGACCCCATAGTCCGTGCGCAGAGCCCCGTGCGCGGCGCCGAGCACGAGCGCGCTCGACATCGAGCTCGTCTTGGACGCCGCGAAAGCGAGCAGAGACGTCGTGTGCAGCTTGTGTTGCTGCTTGGGGCAGTACGAGCCGAGCATGACCAGACTGCCTTGAGAGACGGTCATCTGTATTAGCGAGTATTCTACTGCGTCTCGCCATATCTGGGGGAAATAGGAGCGTGTTTATGCGAAGTAAAATTCTGCATTCTTATTATAGGTATGTAATAGCTATTTGAATTTTTAGTAATTCTACTTGCTGATTCTACAAATTTATTGATTAAAACTAGGAGATTTCATTGAATTATAACACCCCGCGCAAAAAAACCTGTCAATGGTGTTTTGATCAATGAGTAGTATTGTCATTGTCAGAATCTACAAAAAAATATTGTTTACGAAAATTATCCGGTAATTTCACAAAATCGCTTAATTATAAAAGTTTTATCAAATAATAGAATAACGTTTCTAAAAAAATGGAATGTAAATTTTTCCACACCAAGCCGGAATTTTAAGTGTGGATTAATGGACAAAATGTAAAATTTTATGAATTTTTAGTGTAGAAAATCGGAATAGCCCTTTACTCGGTTTCTTTACTCGAATATTTTTTTTATAGATCTCAGGTGTTCGTTCATTCAACACCATTGTTATACAATGATTAATTACTCACGTTGTGTATACTATTCATGGGCTATAGTCCAGATTAGATTTCAGTTTTCATTTATGTTTGCCAAGCATATGCTGTAACCTGTCTGTATAATAAATATCTCACCTGGAAATTATTCAACAGCACACCCCAGTCGCATACTTTGAACATAGTGGAAGCACCTTCGAGTCGCATCACGCCTATTCCGAAGCACACAAGCGAGAAAAACGCCATCACGTCTTTGAACAGCACCAACTGGGAGGTAATGGTATTTATTACGTGAAAATATTGCAGCTGGAAGGTAACTCGTGGTAGCACATAAAGTTCATTTTTATTCACTAGTCGAATATTGTTAACAATCTGGACATTCCCTTTTAGCGAAAATATTCCTTTTAAAATAAAATAAACACAAAACTATAGGCAGACCCGCGAAATTGAGACCTCGCCTGCGGTACCAAGGGATGCGGGGGGAGACGAGAGCGCGGTTAGTGAGCGGCGCGGGCGGGTCTTTCCGCGCCGCCCGCACCCCGCGCACCCCGCAATCGCCTCCCCCCACGCCCCTGAACCCCGCAGGCGAAGTCTCAATGAAGCGGTTTACCTATAACAACATACATAGTACATAGCTAATCCATCGTTCAAGAGTGAGATCTTTTTAAATAAAATAGTTTTTTTTAAATTACTTACAAATGCAAAACGACAACGGTTAACCTGTGACAGACAGAGTTTTTTTTTGCTGATATTATTTTAAAAGTAACAAAGATTGTTTACATTGTTGAACTAGCAAAGATGAATGGAGTTTAGACCTATTGTGATCTGTCGTTGAATTTATCATTAGGCATAACTCCACGAATTTAGGAAGGTAGACGAGATGATTCGGGCGTATTGATTCCGTTAAGTGATGATTGATGAAAAATCTTAACTAGGTTAATTTGGTTATCATCAATTATTTTGACGACACTTGGGTAGTGGTTAGCGCTTCCGACTTCTATACCAGCAGTCGCGGGTTCGAATCCCGCAAGGGGCAAATGTTTATGTGATGAGCACGAGTATTTGTACCTTAGTAAGTTTTTATGGGAGACACCCCCTTTACAATCATTGTCTAGTATTTATTCGTAACGCAAGGAAGAAAATTCTTTAGTTCAAAATCAAGACAATTTGTGTGTTGTCTGGAGCCTATTTATTTATTTATTGTTTATTTACTAATCTAGACAGAGATCAGCCAAATTACTCGAAAACTTTAATCATATTTTATGAACTCGAAAACATTCATCATATTTTCTGCCTCATATGCTGAATGATGTACTCTGTTCAATTACTTCCATGGTCTGGCAATACGAACATTCCAATCCAGCTGCATGATCGAATATTGTTAAAGCGCCTAGTATCTCAATAATTTGAATATCTTAATAATTTGACTGCTCACCTTTGAATAGCTGTAGATCCTTTTGAAAGCGACAAAGTATATGAGCACCCATGAGATAATGTAGTAGACGGTCAGCTCCCTTACGATCTTGCCGAGCCCACTTTCTATCCCACTGTGATTTAAGTTTAGGACGAAATTGCTGGAAAAAATTGAGATATTTCTTTTATTGTTATTATAATTATATGTTATATATATATATATATATGTATATATTTATATTTTATAAACATGTAAGTATTTATCTATTAATACTATTTTTTAAGTATTTTATGTAACTATTTTGTTATATATGTAACTATTTTTCTCTTCATTTACAACGCACAAAATACCCCTTCCTATAAACCCATAATTTCTTTACCCAAAGGTTGTCTGGAAGAGATCGCTTATAGCGATAAGACCGCCTAAATTGTACATTTCCTTTAAACAAATTTGTAAATTCACTAATTTTGTGTGCAATAAAGAGTTATCTATCTATCTATAATTTCATGAAGGCCCTAAGGTACTAAGCAACTTGTCAGTGTATTGAATTTAAGCTATCAATTAGAAAATTCAATCAGTCGTATAACGTTTGTTGTTATTTAACTAGAGTAGAGAGAAGCGCCTTATTTATGAAGCAACAATGTCAAAAGAATAGTAAAAACTTTATATGGAATCTGGAGTGGCAAAATTTTATGTTTAATAGCAGCTATAGTGTATACTTTCAAAACTGCTCAATATTCAATCGAAATTAAAATGATCTAAACTAAATCCGACTCAAAAACACCGTACTTACTTGAAGAAAGACTGCGCCGGGGTCTCACTGCCTTGCACCAAGGGTCTGTGTCTTGCCGCACAGGCTGGTCTAGCCGAAGCCGCGCAGTGAAGCCACGGCAGGAACGAATGGAACGAATGAACGAAGAGGGCCAGGCACCAAGCGCTCACTATGCCGAGAGCGAGCGCTGTGAAGATGCAGCAGGCCAGCATTGCGAAGCCGACTCCTAGAATAAGTACGTACATATTAATGTAACATGGTCTATTTTAAGTAGGGTCAATAAGCATGAACGAATGGAACGATTGAACGGAGAGTGCCAAGCACTACCTACGCGCTTTCTTTCTTTCGAAGCCACGGCAGAAACGAATGGAACGAATGAACGAAGAGGGACAGGCGCCACGCGCTTACTATGCCAAGAACTGGTGCTGTGATGATGCAGCAGGCTAGCATTGAGAAGCCCACAGCTAGAATAAAAACATGTTTACATTTTGTGGTCTATTTTGTTTCCAGCTGCAGAGCGGTAACGAATTAACGAAAAGGGCCAGGAACGCACTAACTATTCCAAGAAGTAGCGCCGTGAACATGCAGCAATTTAGCATTGCGAAGCAGACTCCTACTATTAAATGTATTTAACGTCGCTGGTCTATTTTATGTCAAGCCACGACGCGCTGACTAGTCAACTTACTAAATGCTAGCCTGTAGCCCTATTTATAGACGTCCACCTAGATATAAATCAAGACATCTGGTAGAAGCTTAACGTTAAGTTTCTGGGTAGAAAAATGCTTGTAAATTGAAGCTCATTAACACGTTCCGGGACAGTGCCCGCCTACAGGCGTGAAAACAATAAAACATCTATTGTGTCTGGAGTAGTGTCCCGGAACGTGTTAATGAAGTGTGAATGTCCACCCGCCAGTTTAAAAGGTTTCTGTTTACTACATTGTATGTAGCATACCATGACCGTGCTAAGGAACGTGTTAGGAAAATACTATGACATGACACCTTTTCCACTAGACCGTTCCGTCACCGACTAATATTGGCCGCCGCGTGTCATGTACGGAGCGTGTAAGCAACCGGCAAAATACGCTCTCGCTCCATATAACGGTGAGACAGAACGCTGTAGACCCGTTTATTGGGCAAAGTAGAGCGTATCGTGTTGCTTTTCGTGGCTGATTCACTCCTAGCACGGTCATAGTATATGGTATCGTGTATTGGTCCTAGACCTTTATGAGCTACTAGCTAGACTTTCAAGGTTGTTCAAAAATGTTGTATAGCCTCCTTCAAAATAATTATAATAGTAATAATAGCCCCCTAGCCGATTTCGACTTTGGTGGCCAGTCACAACGACTAACCGACTGCGCGGGACATATTATAGTGCACAAGTGTGTGCGCCAACACTGGTGCACTCTCTATTCCTTTCACTCTCATAGGCCGATGGGACAGCAATCTGACACGACCGGAGAGAGATCAGGCGCAGGACCAACGGGGGTAAAACACCGCCAACTTCTAAACTCCGGGCTACCCTGAGAATTTCTAAACAGAAAAACCCAGGTATATATTTTTGGCCCGACCCGAGAATCGAACCCGGAACCTCTGGCGCAGCCATCACTTTAAAATGCGACCCTCTCATCGCTGCGCCACCGAGGCAGTTATAAATTATAAACACATTACACAAACCTCTAGCCATAGGCGCCAAGTCCCAACATCTCAGCACACTTTTCTTCGTGACCACACCCAGCGCCAACTCCAGATAAAACATCGGATATCCAATGGTTATACTGAACAGGTTGTAGAGGAATATAAAGGGTAGCAGTTTCTGAAGGTCGAAGAGATAGGGGTGCCACCATAGTTGGAGAATGCCGATGCAAGATGAGATTACTAGCTGGCGGTAAGTGATGTTGTTGCTCCATCGGTCTACTGCCTGTGGGAAAAAGTTAACCTTGAGATTATATCTAAAATTGCCGGAAGGGGAAAGGAGAATACGATTATATTGTCAAACAGTCACAAGATCCGGATGATAGTATGGCATTAAAGAACTGAAGCTACTAAGAGAATTAGACATGACGGGTCTAAACACGAAATATTAATTTTAGTTTAAAATCTCAAACATAGATACTACGTAATGGTTTATTGGTTAGCGCTCCTGACTATTACGCCGGCCGTCGCGGCCGAAATGATGAGCATGAACATTTGTACCTAAGTCATGGATGTTATATGTATTTTAGTATTTATGGGAGACGCCCCCGTCATAATCGTTCAATTTCAATTCAATTCAATTCTTTATTTACATAGAAACACGGTACATTTGGGTGGACATTTACAATAAAGAGTTCGACATGTCTCGCCACAGTTATGGCATGTAAAATATTTTCAAAAAATAACATTCATAATTTTAAAACATTACATTACTATATATTTTTACACACTATATTATTTTTATAATACATTTTTTTATTATTATTATCATGCATGTTCTTTATTTTAAAAATTCTTTAATACTATAAACATTTTTGTCTAAAAGCCATGCATATAAATGGCTTTTAAAAAGGCTTGGCTTCAGAGATTTCATAGAGTCAGGTAACTTATTAAAAATTTTAAGGCACATATTTTTACAATTTTTCCTAAACATTGCGGTTCTTGGCGCAAAGTTTATAACAAGCCTATTAGGATTCCTCTTATTACGAGGGTATACATCAGACGCTTTGTAAAATAGACCAGGATTTTTCTTAACAAATGTACAAATTTCAAAGATGTAAAGACTTGGCACGGTAAGGAGCTGTTTACAAGTGTGATATGGAGGTACACCACAAATTGCTCGCACACATCTCTTTTGCGCCACAAACGCCCTATGCACACTGACACTATTTCCCCACATGATTAAGCCATACCGTAGTATTGAAGCGACGTAAGCATGATATGCTGATAGGATAGTCTGTTTATCAGTTACATAACGTAGTCTTTTTAAAACATACACAAAACGATCAATCCTGTCACACACAAACTTTACTTGACTTTTCCAATTTATATTTTTATCTATTATTATGCCTAAGAACTTTACTATTTCAACCTGCTTAATATTAGTATCTTTGTATGATATATTAAAATTATAGTTTTTAAGATTATTAAATTGTATATAACTATTTTTCGTCAGATTAATATTTAAATTATGTATGTCAAGCCATTCAATTATGTCAAATAACGTTTGATTAATATCAGCCACATGCCTTGTCAAACCTTCCTTCATTTCATTGGTCACAATAATAGATACATCATCTGCAAATAGTATGGTTTTATGTCTGGTAACATTAACTATGTCATTTATATAAATTATGAATAGGAGTGGTCCAAGAACACTTCCTTGAGGCACACCAAATCTATTACAGACATACCCGGACTGATATGACTTTGTGACACTTACTTTGGACGTTCTTGATATAGCTACTGATTGTTCTCTGTTCATAAGATATGACTCAAACCATTGTAGTGGAATGCCCCTAACCCCTATTTTTTCTAGTTTTTTTAGTAATATGTCATGATCAACTAGGTCAAAAGCTTTGGTCATATCTAAAAATAAAACTGTAGTAATTTTCTTTGCATCTATATTGGTCAAAACTTCCCCAATTAAGTCATATGTAGCTAGAGTAGTTGATTTTTGCTTTTGGAAGCCATATTGACTTTTATTTATTATGTTAAAACTGTTGCAGTAGCTTATTAGTCTAGCATACCTGCACTTTTCAAAAATCTTTGAAATTACAGAAATTAATGTTATAGGTCTGTAGTTATTTAAATCACTTTTGCAACCTTTTTTGTGAAGAGGTTTTATTATTGACATCTTTAGACGCCAAGGAAATTCACCTTTTTCAAATGTTAGGTTTATTAAATATGTCAATATAGCAGTCAATTCGTCAATACAATGTTTAATTTAACTTTTGTACAAATTTCATCAGGACCCTCAGAGTTAGTGTTTTTAAGTGAAAGTATTTGAACTTTTACTTCCATTTCAGTCATAGGCTCCAGGTACATAGAACACCCTAAAGTGTTCATGTCAATTTGACATTTACTATTCGGAATATTTGTTGGCAGTTTATTTGAACAATCAATAAAATATTTATTAAATGCTTCAGCTATGCCAACAGGGTCCAGAATTGTTTCATTATTGTATTTCACAGTGTCGATATCATGATTAGTGCTACTATGTTCCATTGTTTTTATTACTTGCCAAGAAGCCTTGGATTTATTTTTACTGTTGAGGATGAATTTGTTATTACAATTTTTTTTGGCTTGTCCAATACATCTTCTAAGTAACTTGGAATATTTATAATAATCATCTTTGCACTTTTCTGTTCTATATTTATAGTACTTTAGTCTAAGTTTGCGTTTTGTACGACAGCTACTTCTCAGACCAGCAGTAATCCACTTCTTTCTTTCATTATAATTATTTTGTATTTTGACTTTTACTTTGGGAAAGCAAAGATCATAAAAAAACAGTATCAAATCATGAAATAGGTTAAATGCTTTATTAGTGTCATCCTCTACTAAAATATTGCTAAAAGACAGTTTTTTTATATAATTTTTAAAAAGATCCATGTTGTTTTTACTGTAATCTCTTTTGAAAGTATAACAAATTTTAGGTTTTTGTTCTTTCTTTGTTACAGAAAATTTTATGATTTGGGCTGTCTCGTGATCGGATAGTCCCAGACGTACAACAGATGTTGTAGGATTCTCTATATTACTCAGAATATGGTCAATGCAAGATAATCGTCGCACAGTGATCAATTTTCGAGTTTTAGGTGTAGAAAAATATTTTTAAGGTTTTTTATTTTTCTAGTGCATATTAATTTATATAATACAATATTAACTTATTTTGTAGATGTAAAGTGACATAATAATGTGATACCAGTCCATGACTTATTGTTAAAATAAACTTGATGAAATAATCTACCTTTCAAAAAAGACGAATGACTTTTTTGCTCAAAACAATTACATAAGTCAATTAGAATAACTCAGACACTCTTGATATCTATGAGCGATCGCTTTCATGCTGTTTTCAGATGCTGGAAACAGTCATTTGATTTGGATTTATAAGAAATTTAATCAAACATTAAGCAGTTTTATATCTTCTTATCTTCTTCTATTATGGTATATAATTTAGTAATAAATGGTTATTTATCTCTAGGAGGCTTAGAACTGAGGTTCGGCATAATGAGTAGAGTTTTGTCGAGCCAACATCGTCATTTAACCCCCTAGGTTTTTGTTTTACTACACAGCTCGGGAAACGTATTGCGGGTTCGGCCCCTAGGTCTTAGTTGTGGAGGAATTGGCACCTCATTGTTGTTTCTAGTGAAAGTTTTGCATTTCAAAAGTCGATCCTGATATTTTTTATACAATTTCATAACGTCCTACCTTACCAGTAGCCTTACACTATTCAGAAACTTAAGGCTAAAGAGCAAAATGTGTGTATTACGTTAAAAATACTGTTCATATGACTATTTGTCATATTTTCCACTGGAATGACTTCTTTAATATATTGTTAGAATAATACCATTCGACCTGGTTGTAAAAAAATTGATTAGAGAGAGTAATTTCAACACTTTAGCTAAATCACATTTTTTTATTTCTGCGTCCCTGCCTGAAAAATCGTATGAGTTTGTTCCACAGGGGGTGATAGGTAGTGAAGAAAATGGCATTTCCTGAAAGCCAAAGGTCAATACTATTCAGCTATTATAATAAGTCCTTGTGCCTAATTGTTTCCTGAAACATATGTTACTTCAAAGTTTAAAAATCCGGTCAAAATCTTCACGCTTCTTATTCGATTTTTTTTCGGTCTATTAAAATCACACAAACCTAAGTAAAACCACTTCAAATAATTGTTAATACCTTCGACTATAAGCACTATTTTTGTTTTGTTCCAAATCAAAATGGTTTTCACACACGATTCAATTAATTGCGCGCGTAAAACGCTCTGAAAATACAAGTAAACAATATAATCGACTTGTGTGATGACTTTGGTATTTAATTGCTCAATAACCAATTGTCGTATGACTCTCTTAATATAGTATTATATGTAGGAGGTTTCATTCTTGATATTGTGTATGTTTTTGTTAACTTTCCTCGCATTAAGATTTTTGAATTTTGTACACCTTAAAGTCGGAAATTGATCACCGTGCGTCGAGTCGGTTCATTTACATGTAATATCATATTATAATTTTTAGCTAGGTCCTGAAGAGTACACGCTACGGCATCAGACTTTAAGGTGTTTATGTTAAAGTCACCCAAAACAGCAATTTTCTTCTTCTGATTCTTACTAACTTCGTAGAGTAAAGCATCAAGTTTATTAAGAAAGACAGAAACATCTGACGATGGAGTCCTGTATAAGCAAATTATTATAAGATTATTGCACGGGAACTCAACAGCACAGCATTCAAACACCAAAGTTACAGCATATTTATTAACAGTAGAGTTTACTTTATAATCTAGTCCTGATTTCACAAGAATGCAAACGCCCCCCCTTTTCTTCTGTCTACTAAAAAAAGATGCTAGTTCATAGTTCGATAGCTGAAAGTTGGATTCATGGCCTGATTTCAAGAAAGTTTCACTCAGACAAATAACATCAGGGCTGTTAGAATCATTAAAGTCAGTCAATATCAGTTCAAGTACATCAGTCTTAGATAGAGCACCCGCTATATTTTGGTGCATTATAGAAAAATTTATAACATTAGTCTCGAAAAAAAATCTCATCATGAGACTCTGGTAAAGAATCGTCATGGTCATTCCTCAAATCCCATGTCTGCAAGTCATCAATTAGAAGCCTTAAATTACTAATTACATTTAACATTCCTCTTTTGTTTAATAGTCCCTGTCGTCCACTAAACATTTGATAATCATATGTAAGATGCAAGTTTGAGTCAAGTATAAAAGCATATCCAAATTTCTGTATGTCATTATATAAAAGCCTATTAAATATTTCAATCCTTCGGTTATACAGCTGTGTAAATTGCCCACATTTGAAAGTAGGTAGACAAAAAATAATATTAGTGTGATTTAGACTTTTTAGTTTATGTCGAATATTTTTAATAAGTTTAATGTAGTTTTGTGAAACCTCGAAGTCCTTTTCTCCAGCCATTATCACGCAGTAATCGTTATCCGTAAGATACTTAGTTTTCTCATCAATAGTCTCTAAAATATCTAAGATGCCTTTGTGTGGCAGTTTATAGTGACATAACTGAAATTCGTCTGGAAAAATACGCAGAGCTAGATTCAGCACGTTATTATTATTGTTAGAGCTTATTATATGCAGATTTCTTCTCCGTGGGTTTGCTTTGAGATCTTGGATCTTGGTACTTGTATCTTCTGTGGAGTGTGAAGGCGGGTCATTAGGAGGTGATACAGATGGAGGTGATATATTTAATGTTTCCAAAGTAAATGAATTATTACTATTTGCCTTTCTTGAGGTTTTTTTAATGGAGTCGGATTTGCTTTTTACTGCTGAAGGTTCTGTACTTTTACACATTGTGGTCAAATTATTTATTTTCGACTTGTAGAGCTCTATTGTCTTCTTTAGACTAAAGTTTTCTGATAATAAAAGTTCTATTTGGAGTTCCGCTGATTCATACTTTTCTTGCAGACTATCGAGCTTTGTCTGTAATGCATCATGATCCAAGTGACTTTTTATTATTATATCAGGGCAACTTCTGTTTAATTTCTGCGGTGTACTGCTTGAGATATCTTCAACTTCATACTCATCTAACTCTGTCTGGAGGGAGTCAAAAAAGTTGCTCGTAGGAATATTTACAATAGACGTCTGCTTTTTCCTTCGGGTTACGTTGTCTATGTCGCATATCTGCGAGTCTATTTGAGAAGGTTTTATAGTTGATGGTATTGGTGTATTATTATGACTCATATCAATATTTTTGTCTTTAAGTACTTTTTGCTTATCATCACATTTCGGATTTCCAGGGGTAGTGCTAATACTACTTTTTCTTGTTCCTTTCTTCCGATTGCAGTTGTCACAGACCCATTTAGCTTTTCGTTCATTATCCATTAGATAATACAATTTCTCCTTGTTCGTACATTTTAAATCGTATGTCAATTTACAGCGCATACATTTAAGATGTTGTTTATGTTTGATTATTTTTCTACATTGAGCGCAGGATAATTTTGTTTCGTTCATTGTTGAATAACTCGCTATCTGTGTCAAATCCAAAAAGAAGCGATGTTGGGCACTACCAGGATTCGAAACCTCACTCACTGAGTTAGTAAATGTGGTATGCACTTGCACCGCAATGAGCCATGCGCGTCTTTCTTATGCGGACGAAAGTGATATAGCGATACAGTGTGTTGGCTTCTTCTTGTTTTCAATAGATGTCGCTAGGGATTCGAATTAACTGTTAAAGTTATTTTGTGTATGCGTTTCCGAACGAAAAGGATGCGCTTCTTTAGTCTATGATATTAAAAAGATGTATGCTCTCTCTGTGAAAAATAAAAGTAGTAATGGCCGTACAAAAATGTTTTATTAAATATTCCGCCGGTATCTCTAAAGTAAAAGGACCTCAGTCAACTAAATATTAATCCACAACAGCAGAGCGTAGTTATCAACAAAAAAGATGACGGCGGCTGGGTGTGTATACCCAAAATTAGAAGAAAATAAAAGCTTCTCTCACTGGAAATTTCGGGTCAAGATATTGCTAGAAGAAAAAGGATTAGGCGAGACCCTAAAAGAAATAAAACAGGATGACAAAATATGGAAGGATGAGGATGCAAAGGCGAGATCGGTTATTGTACAATGCCTTCCAGATAAGTACTTAGAAATTGTAAAAAAATGTTCGACGGCGTCGGCCATGTTGTCTCAGCTTGAAGGCGTTTTCGAGAGAACTAGTGTGTTCAATAAGCTACACCTCAGGAGACAACTTCTTTCAATGAAAATGAAAGGAAACGATGATATACAAAACCATTTCTTAAAGTTCGACACTTTGATTGCAAAAATAGAAGCAACCGGCACTACTATGGAGGAAGGGGACAAAGTTTGTCATTTACTGTTGACACTCCCTCAGGAATATGAATATGTAATTACGGCAATGGAAACAATGCATGAAAAATTAACCATGGATTTTGTGAAGTCTAGATTAATGGATGCGGAATTAAAAATAAAAGGAATGGGTTCTAGTTCCGGAATGCAGCATTGTGAGCAACAACAAGACACAAACTTTTTAGCCTGTTTTAAATGCGGTAAACCTGGTCACAAAGCCTACCAATGCTACACAAATAAACCTAATAATAACAGAGGAAGAGGTAGAGCTAGAGGTGGATTTCGAGGAAGGAATACAAGACAGTCTGCGCATGTAACTGAAACAGAAGAACATCTATTTATGACAAGTTCAAATAAAATTACTGAAAGAGAAAAGATAACTTTAGTGATTGATTCAGGAGCTACACAACATTATATACAAAGTAAATATGAAAAGTACATGACAAACATAGAAAAGTTAAACATACCTGTTGAGATAAAGCTGGCAAATGGTGATATACTAATAGCTGAAAAAAGAGGATTATTAAAGGTATACTACAATGAGAAACCTATAACAATTGAAAGCTTAATAGTACCTAAAGTAACACATAACCTTCTGTCAGTAAACACTTTGATTGAAAGAGGATATTCAGTACTATTTAAAGACGGAGAAGTAAAGATACATGCAGGCAAAAGTACATACATAGGAGAAAGAAAGGGAAGATTGTATACATTAATGGTAACTACATCCAAGCAAGATGATTGTTCATACACTACTACAAATAATAAAGAAAATGACAAAAATATATGGCACAAAAGATTGGGACACCTAAATAGAAAGAGTTTATCCATAATGAAGCTACCATTTGATGACAAAGTATGCAACTCATGTATGAAGAATAAGAGTACAAGATTACCATTTAAACCCGTAACACATTCACAATCAAAAGCTATTGGCGAATTAATACATTCGGACGTTGCTGGACCAACAAGAGTTCCTACTCAAGAGGGCTACAGATACTTCTTAACTCTAATAGATGACTACTCACACTTTACCCAAACATACCTAATGAAAAATAAATCAGAAGTTGCAGAGAACATAATAAACTACATTAAAGCGATAGAAAAAGAAAAAGACATTAAAGTAAAGAAAATAAGATGCGACAATGGTGGAGAATATTCTTCCAACTATCTCAGAAAGTATTGCAGAGACAGAGGAATACAAATAGAGTACACAGTGCCATACAGTCCTCAAATGAATGGAAAAAGCGAACGAATGAACCGAACTATCTATGATAAGGCAAGGACTATACTTGATGAATCTAACTTACCGAGACACTTATGGGGTTATGCAGTTTTAACAGCAACCTATCAAATAAATAGATGCCCATCTAAAGCAATACAATACAGGATACCAGCACAAGTGTTTGGAAGAGAATTTATACTAAAGAAACTAGTAACATTTGGCGCTAAAGGATGGATGGTTATTTTACCTAAAAGAGACAAATTAGATCAAAGAGCAATACATGTAAGAATGATTGGATATGCCAAAAATGGATACAGAGTATGGGTACCAGAGACTAATGAGATTACTACAACCAGAGATGTAAGATTTGATGAAACAGACATTAAATACACTGAGCGAACAGATAATGACGAAAGTACAGTTAAAAATGAATACTACGAATGCAGTGAAATAAATAAAAATAATGAAAATGAGGAAAAAGAAATGACTAATGAGGAAAAATATCAGAGCAGAGAGATAGAAGAAGGAAATGAATATACAGTAAACAGAGAAGAAAGAATAAATAGAGAAATAAATGAAAATATAAATAATAGAGAAGAAACAGTAACAAGATCAGGCAGAAAAGTAAATAAACCAAATTATCTAAGTGACTATGAATTACATCAAGCATATTGTTTAATAAGCACAGATGATGAACCAGAAAACTACACTGAAGCAATATCAAAAGGATGGCAAGAAGCAATAGAAAATGAGTTAAAAGCACATGAAAAGATGAATACCTGGACAATAACAGACTTACCTGAAAATAAGAAAGCTATAGATACAAAGTGGGTTTTCAAACTGAAAGAAAATAAAATAAAGAAGGCAAGATTGGTTGCCAAGGGCTTCCAGATAAGAGAACAAGAAGATTTTGGAAAGAATTATGCCCCTGTAGCAAGGACATCTACAGTCAGAGCTCTGTTAGCTCATGCTGTGCAGAACAGCTGGCCAATAAGACAGCTAGATGTGCCCACAGCTTTTCTAAATGGGAAGCTAGAATCAGAAGTCTACATTAAAGCACCAGAAGGAGTAAAAGTAGGACAAAATAAAGTTCTGAAGTTGAATAGAGGATTATACGGTCTTCGAGAAAGTCCTAAATGCTGGAATCAACGATTTGATACATTCATACAGAAAATAGGATTCAAAAGATCACTTCATGACTTTTGTCTTTATATTGGAAAAGAAGAAAAGGTATTATTATTAATATATGTGGATGATATAATTTTAACAGGATTAGAAACAGAAATAGAAGATGTGGTAAAAGAATTAACAAGAGAATTTCAAGTAAAAGATTTTGGAGAACTTAAATTATTCCTAGGAATGGAAATCAATAGAACAGAAACTACATTGAAAATAACACAGAAAAGACAAATCAACAAAATGTTACAAAAGTTTGGAATGAAAGACTGCAAAGGTACAAAAACTCCTATAACAAAAGGATTTCAAGTTGAGTCAAATGAAGAAATATCAGAAGACATACCATACAGACAAATCATTGGCAGCCTGATGTTTGTGGCTACAGTATCAAGACCTGACATAGCATACTCAGTATCATATCTGAGTCAATACCTAGATAAACCTACAAAGAGTTTGTGGACACAAGCAAAAAGGACACTGCGATATCTGAAAGAAACTATGGATTTGGGACTAGTTTATACAAAGAAAGCAGAAGACAAGACTATTGAAACCTATTCAGATGCCGACTGGGCAGGAAATACTACTGATAGAAAGAGCATGACAGGATCAGTTTCTCAATACAGTGGAAACACAGTAGCATGGTTATCAAGAAAACAAACTTGTGTTGCATTATCAACAGTCGAAGCAGAGTATGTGGCAGCTGCAACCAGTGCATGTGAATTATTGTATCTTAAAGGACTGTACATGGATTTTAATGGACCTAATAGTGAAGTTAAATGTGTGTTGTACATGGACAATATTGGTGCAATTCAATTATCTAAATCATTTGAGAATAGTAAACGTGCTAAACACATTGATACTAAAAATCATTTTGTTAAAGACCTAGTTTTGTCAAAGAAAGTTGATGCTCAATATATTCCAACTGAAAACAATTTAGCTGACTTGTGTACTAAATCACTATGTAACGATAAACTTAGTTATCTAAGGAATTGTCTAAATATCATTTAATTTTATTAAAAATGCAGCATAACATGTATCATTGTTATTGTAAATTGTTATTACATGAAATTTCATAAAGTTCATTGTAAGCTCAAATATAAAATTGTGATAATAAATATGAGTAAAACTATTTGTTTAAAAGAGTAATAATAAAACAACAATGTATAATTTAGAATTTAATAACTTAATTTAAACTGCAAATTTATCTTGTTTTTATATCTAAGCAAGTTACTGAATTTCATATTTTAGGTGACTCTTGTAAAGTAAAACGAAGTAAGTAGATTTTTTTTAAATTTATATTTTGATGCTTGTAATGTAAAAGATAGTAAGTGACTTTTGTTAAGTTTTAAATTGTTAGACAGTGTAACTTTGAGTTTGTTATTTTTATGAACGATTGTAAAGTTAGTCTAGTGGATAACTTTCAATCGAGGGAGGGTGTTAAAGTTATTTTGTGTATGCGTTTCCGAACGAAAAGGATGCGCTTCTTTAGTCTATGATATTAAAAAGATGTATGCTCTCTCTGTGAAAAATAAAAGTAGTAATGGCCGTACAAAAATGTTTTATTAAATATTCCGCCGGTATCTCTAAAGTAAAAGGACCTCAGTCAACTAAATATTAATCCACAACATTAACTGATCGACGGGTATAGAAATCGATGAATGGGAAACGAAACGGTGCGAATGTTCCTCGGTAGGTCAGTTTAGATTTAGAACACAATTAGTAAATTCATCGGTAGATGGCGTGGTTCCATAGTGTTTGCAACAATGTCCCGTATGTTAAGTATTTAAAATTGATAGTTCCACAGCACATATACCAATTTGAATATGAATAACCGTCGTGAATCAGTACAAAATCAATAAACAGCAATTCAATCATTTAATAACGAGGATATGTCCACTGTTAGGCGCCACTATTGTCACTTAAGCGAAAACTATCTACGTATTTACACAAATTCTTGGTAACTTCGCATTTTTCACCGATTTCTTCAAGCGTCCACATATTTGTTTTTTAGGCACAGTTCACAATTAAATTGGGAGATAACACTTGTGAGGAATGTTCTAAATACACTTTTTATATCAAGAGTTTTTTTTGCCTCTAAAACCACTTTGAATTATTTTTAACAATTAAATTGGTAGGAGCCGATGTTTACATGGCACTAGCGCCATCTGTTCCGTTGTCTGGTACTTCGTAACACAAGGAAGAAAAATCCTTACCACGAAACCAGACAATTAGTGTGATGTCTGGTGCACATAATTATATATATATGGAAAATGGAATAGTTAGGTTTCAGGAGCTGTGATCCCATTTAGCTATTGTCAACGCGTTAGGAAATAAGTCTTGAGGACCTTTATGTGAATAGAGATAGGAGTATACAGTGCGCCGTTTTAGTAGTAGGTGAAAGCGAGATAGACATTACACTAACAGGACCAGGTGAAAACACGCCGACTCTAGTTCTTAATGTAATGTAGGTAGTAATTAGTATCACAGAGGATATAATAGTTAGTAGTCGCAAGGTGTTTTTTTTTAAGAATCATATGTGTGTGTGTGTGTGTGTGTAAATTCGATAGAAAGCACTTAAAATATTAACTTTTATACTTACTATGGGACTATCAGTTGATACAGTTGCTTCAGACCCTGACAGTGTTTTCGTTCGTGTGCTCTGAAAGTAAATAACAATTGTGTATTTGTAAAAGAATTGTGTTAAAGTATATTACTAAAAAAAAAATATTTAAAAGTAATACTTACAACGCTTTCACTCATCTTTCAGATATAACAAGTATGCAATGTTTTACAAAATAACAGCAGATAAACTTGCTCTCAAAACACCAAAAAAACACTGCCAAAATGGCAGATGTCAGTAAGAAGTCCACCATCAAAAAAGATTTCATGATCAGTGTCTTTGACAAATTAAATTCGATGAAGCGAAATCAAAATAGGTCCCACGCTTGAAAAAAAATATCTCCACAAGGTAGAATTCACATTGTAGGGTTTAATTAATCTGCGTTCTGCGTAGTACTTTGTTCAGTTATAAACCGGCCAAGTGCGAGTCGGACTCGCGCACGAACGGCTCCGTACCATTGACTAGGTAAATAGGCATAAAAATGTGTTTTTTGTATGGGATGGGAACTGATGGGAATGGGAGCCCACCTTAAATATTCAATTTATTTTGTTTTTAATATTGAATCTTATAGCGGCAACAGAAACACATAATTTGTGAAAATTTCAACTTCCTAGCTATCGCAGTTCTTGAGATACAGCCTGTGACAGACGGACAGACGGACGGACGGACAGACAGCGAAGTCTTATAAATAGGGTCCCGTTTTTACCCTTTAAGTACGGAACCCAAAAAATCTAATAATACTTTAACAGCAACACAAAGGGACAAATAAAACAGCCATTCTTGTTAATATAACAAAACTTATATTTTCATATTATATCTAGCTTTACACCTGTGATCTGAGGGAGCTAAATAACTTCACTAAATCGCACCGAATTATTCTACTATTTGGCTTACACAAATTATAAACCGTCACTAACAAACAACGAATCTTTTTACTTAATTTACAAATTAGGTGGCTTAAGCTAACACAAAATGACTTCGTAAGCAAACTTACATCAGACACAATATTTTATTAAGTATACATTAATGTAAAATAAATTGATTGAAATAAAAGAGGTTTGCTTTCTTATTTCTAGCAATCTTAATAAACATAAGTGTTTTTTCAGAGCGTGGCCTTTAATAGGACAAGAAAATTAATTCTAAATTGTTTTAATTTATTGTTATTTTCTTACAAAAGAAATTGAACCAGCAATGTATTGTGAACGAATGTGTCCAGTCATAGAACTTGACAATGTCATTAACTGCAACAAGTAATTTTGATATACATTGATTAGGCACATCGATAAAGCCGTTTGTCGCGCGTTTTACTACGTCTTTTAATATTTATATAACACGTAGAAGTAGACAATTCGTCTCTAGTGCGTACATGGCTGCATTATGGCTGCCGTTTTTTATACAAGTTTGACAGTTTAGGGAAAGCTAGCATCTGTCATTAAATCTATACCGCGACGCGACAAGTCAACCCATGCAGCGGGTTGCTAGCGAGTAAAACCGCCGTAACATCATGTTAAAGGTACAGGTCAAGCTAAACTTCGTTTACTCTGTAGAATCATTGATTAAAATTATTGCTCCTATTACAGGCCACACGCTGTATGTGATATGTAGAACTATTGCCAAGAAAATTGCGAATATGTCAAAAGAGGAACCACTTAAAACTACTTGGACTCATACTTCAAGCTTTATATCGAATAACTTCTTGTAATTCTGTTGTGGTAGGGAATTATGCTATGTCAGTTATCTGCAAAGGCACCGTTCTAATATACAATTTATTATTAAATATGATGTGGTAAGGCCTGTCAGCTTATACATAGGTAATACAGTCCGCTTCATTAACCTAAACGTTAAACACTTCCATACATTGTAACTGCAATGCAAATTGAAAATATTATTATGTTTAGATTAGTCACTTAGCTATGTGTAACCATATTTCTGAGGTTGATTGTGGAAATATCATAAATGTAATATTTTTAATGACTATATTTTGAAACGTTTTTAATCCCACCTTTTCACGATAATAGTGTGCACAAGCATACTACACGATTTTGAGCTTTATTTATATGGTGATACGGTTTAAAATACTACCAGACAGTGTTAACATGTTTTATAACTTAATAAAGAGAAGCATTGTTTTTTACTGAAGGTGTAGTCGTAGCTGCAGTATAAGAAAACCGAATTTAAAAATATGTTTACACACAATTCATAAAAACAATAGCATTATGGTAATATTAGTCACATTAAAAGGTGAAAGTGTTTTTTTTTACTGTACGAAAATAATATTAATCTTCAGAAACCAGTCATAAATTAGCACACAGCAGAATTTCTGAGGGAAAAGTCAAGTAAAACATGAAAAAAAAACAGAAAAAGTAGTCGACCGACACACAATTATGATTATAAAAAACAAAATGAAAGTTGAAATACAAACAAAAAACTCAGTTATTTTAATTATTTAAAATTATAAAACGGTTGCGATTTTGAAAGATAAGTCGATGGAAGACAAGTTTCAGATATTTTTATTCAGTAAAATAGAAAAGTCTTATGAACGTGATATTTTTATGCAATGCGTATAACGTCATTTTTTCCAAACACAAAACAAACCACCAGATTCAGATAATTTAGTTAAATTCATTTTCTGAATAATTTAATTATTGATAAAAGTGCGTATGAATGGCAATAACTTCAAAACAAAATTGAGAAACTCGGTTAAATGATACTATCATAAATTCTTTTCGACTACCATAAGTAAGAGTAGTATGAATGAGCAACCTTACAATGAGTTGTCGGGCAAAGAGTCTTGTTAACTTCGTTAAATGAAATTACCTTTTGTTATTGATTAATATTACCCATTAGGGTTCCAACATTTTCTTCTAGGTACTTTACATTGGATTTATTGCAATTTAGCGATTGAAATAATATTTTATTACGGCTGATTGACGAGGAGTACATTATTTTTAATTAACCAATTAGAACATTCTTTCTTCAATCTAGTCTACCAATCAGTGTGCTATGTGAATTGTATTTCCATTTTTCAGGATATTCAATTTTTTTTTTACTTCTAGTATGCGTCTGCCAAACGGCTAAACTGTACATCGATTTGCGGTTTTTATTTTTAAGACTCTTACGCCATCCACTATTATTACTCAGTTATCGTAAGAATCTATGGACACCCCCCCCCCCCCCTTCCTTCACCCACCCGCGTTCGTCCATTTCGTGTCAACGCGCAGTGACAGCCTAGGTCCATTCTTATGAATTAACAGAATAGCAAACTTTTCGTAATAAATGGCAGCGATTGATATAATACAATGTTTGAAGAGCGAAACCAATGTTTAGAACGTGATCGAAGGCACAGGGGAAAACATATGAGTCTTATAATTCAGTTACGCAAAGCTATTATGATAGAAATGTATGAAGTAACCAATCTACAGCCTTGATTGTAAATCAGTCTGAAGTAGAGTAAGTTCATAGAAGCTGTAATAAGTATAGGTTCAGATTTTAAGCTTTATCTAACTATCATAACATTATTAAAATTTATAAGCTAGTTACAAATATTGCTTTCATAGTTGAAACTTTCTATTGACGTTTCTTTATTTTACTTGCACCCGTTAATACTCCAGTTTAGTTTACTAACAAAATCACCTATGTGTCATTTGACAAAAAGTAGGCAATACTAGAAGTACGGTTAATGACACCGACGTCATACGAAACGTATAACAAAAATCGCTAGCACGCTCAACTCAAAGAGAGGCGTAATTTCAAACAAAACAAAAACGCGATGTGCTTACGATTTTGGGTCTCAAACTGGTAAGGCGGTGGTGTCCACATTAGTACCTACGGATGTATAAAATAAAGAAACCCAATTTATATCATTACCTGATTCTACAAGACTTACAATCCCCTGTGCCTTCGACTTCAGTGCGTGACTACCTCACTCCATATCTCCGAAGTCTTGTCTTGACATGTTCGTCTCAGATACTGAACAGGTCACCCGCGGAGGGCAAGGGCGCCAGGCCTCCGGTGACGTCGGGCAACTGCGACACGTCCGGCAAGTTGTCTATGTGGGACTTCACTTCCGCTTTCACGGCGTAGATTTTTTGAAGCTTTACGTTGTATTCCTGTAAGAAATAGTAACTGAAAGGTTAAGTGAGAAAGAGGTGTGAGGTGAGGGTTAAAGTGCTCGTAGCGCAGTGATGGCAGCACTTTGGTAGTGATACCGAAGTTATGCAACTTACGGCGCGGTCGTGTTTGGATGGGTGACCATTACGACCATATAAATGACGTGTAACACGAGCATCTCCGTGCTTCGGAAGGCACGTTAAACCGTTGGTCCCGGCTGATATCGGTTGAAATTAGTTGTTAAGCCTAGTCAGAGGCCCTATGATAAAATCGGACAGCAAGGTTCGTCGCTTGCCTTGCAAACACCCTTCCGCCAATCCGCACTGAGCCCGCGTGATGGAATATGGCTCATACTACCTCATACTTGAGGTAAGGCTTTTTCCCAGCAGTGGGGTGCTTACAGGCCAACTTTACCTTACTTTAAATTAAGTGAAAGTATACATATAGACAAAGTAACATGAATGAATGCCTTCTTTGGTATTTTTTTCAAAATTTTGCATTTACCATTATTACATTTTTCATTGCAAAATAGATTGGATTTAGGATATAATAGCAAGATAAGCATTTAAAGAAATAACGTGTTTCATCTTTCAATCTGTTTATTTTACTATAGTCACGTTAATTTTGTCCTAACACGTTCATAATTTATATCACGTATCCTATTTCATCACGAAGACTGAAATTCAATTTATTTTGATTAACTCAAATAAATTCATAACCTATTTTAACTCTAAAACCAGCTCCATAAGGTTCAATATCGTAATTATATTGTTATAGAAATCTAGGAACAACTACCCACTTAGACTATTTACTATGTCTATATCGCCGCAGCGGTAGCTCAACCGCAACAAGGGGTTCTATGTAAATTGATGGGATTTTCATACATTTTCTAGTCGGGTAACTGCCGTTGCTGCTGCGGTATAAATTCCGTTTTCTTTGCAAGTCGAATATTGTTAATCTTGACATCCCTTTTTAACGAAATGATTCATTTTAAAATAAGATAAAAACAATACTCGCAACCTACATAAATATATATGTATATATATATATATGTTATTGAAGATTGTTATAAATATTCGTCAAACAAAAAAAACACACTATAATATAAAGTAAATAGACTTAAAGCCTAACCTAAGCTAGCTTTGCTATGTATTTCCGTGCTGTTTGTCTCTCTCACTCTTTCGACTGTTTTCAATCTATTCTGTATTCTAAAACCCGGTATCAGAGATCAATATCGTCGTCCATACAAACCTCTAATCTAGCCTCCGCCTGCTTCGCCAGGTCTCTCTGAGCTTGCGCAAAGTCCCTCAACATGGCGGCCACCTTACGTCGCTTCTCCAACTCCTCAGACAGCCTCAGGTTGTATTCAGCGAGCAGAGACACGGCCGAGTTGACGACCGCGCTTAGACTCATCGCAGACTCCTTATCTGGAACAGACGGAGTTGTATCAATGTCTGTCCGTCCGTCCCGAAGTATTGGATGTCGGATCAACTATGCGGCGAATGTTTTTTTTTTATAGTGGGCTGTAAAAAAATAGCCTAGAAACTGAGTATAAAGGTAGACATTCGGATGCTGACATAATAGCAAAGACTTTTAGAAGATAAAAGGATTTTGGACAGAAAACTTTTTAACAAAGTTTTGAAGTAGTCTAATAGGAATACTATGAGACTACCTAGTACAGATGTCTAGGTTATGTGTTTGTGTTTTGTATGTATATTATTTTCAAATTCTAAAGCCAATTCTATTTGTGTGTCAAACTACTTGTAAATGTTGATTTACATTTTTTAGTGTTGCAATTAAATTATTCTTCATTAAAATGATTTTATGTCTGTAAGAAATTTAACTGTGTGAGAATGAAACAATAACTTTTCTAATTTGAATTGATTATTAAATCTAATAAGATCAACATCAAAGACAGAAGCGAGTTCGTGTGAAATGTAATTGATAAATGAAACAAATAGAGTTCGGGTCAATCTTTATTGTATCTTAGGAACAGTGCAATGTCGCGCATTCGTCCGATGACATTCAGTACAAAGTTGATGCGGAAGGATGGTGTCATTTTACCTTCTAACTTAGACAATAATTGGACTTCGGACACTTCGGGGGGGAGGGACGCGATACGCTCGCGGACCGCCTCGTCGCTTGAAGCGCTGGATTCGAGCTCCATCAGTGCCTGGAAAGATATATTCAGATATACCATTTGTGTGTAGAATGGGTAGTCAGCAAGCTTCGATTTGGGAGGACTTATTTTCTTTTATGGGAAATATGTACATAATTTGTAACATATTTGGTTCTGAAGTTTACGCGAATACTCATTACTAATTAAAACACACTTTTACGGATTGATTTCGCGAACGTTTATTTCGAGGTTTAGTTTCGTGTTTTAGTCTGCTTGTGACCACGGATGCTGTAAAGCATTCTAAACGTCAGGCATTAAATAAAAATAAACGTTCGCGAAATCAATCCGTAAAAGTGTGTTTTAATTAGTTAATTTGGAACAGTTTTTATTTATTTCAAATGTGTTTACTCTTGACTCTAATCCCCATATTTCAGAAAATTTGTACCTACCAGGCTCAAACTCACTAAAATATTAACCAATCAATTTAAAATGTCTATGTAGTATTCATTATTGAATGCAAATACAAACAAAGTATACTCCATTCAATAATGAAGTATACTTTTCTAACTGGTTTGATTTTAGTCTTGGTTTAGGTAGACAGAGTTGATTATGGAACAAGCTCACCCAAAAAATCTGTTAGTGTTCACTATGACTTAGAAGATTTTCGGGTAATCCTTGGGAAATATTGAAGCAACTAGAGAATTATGCCCGACTTGAATTTTATGTTCAGGAAATCAGGAGTAATTTAACTAGATTACAAAAGTGCGCTTTTGTATGCTATTGGAGGCGAATCAATATTGCATTCGAAATTGCAAGTATCACTAAGGGCATATTTTTCAAATGTCAGATAAAATGTAACAGACTGATTGTATAAAGCGACTGATTTTAAAATGTCAGTTACTGATTGCTTACAAATAGATGATGTTTTCAAATTTACCATATTGTATTTTGTTTGATAAATAATTTTTTATCCTACTATTGAACAATCAGGCCTTTAGTAAATACTAAGAAAAAATTGAAGAACAACAGAAGGTGAATTAATTCAATAATATTTGCAATGTAGTGAATTATGATCTAAAATGATTCTACGATCAGTTCCCTTAGTATTAATTAATTATAATTATCCGTTAATTGTTACTTAAAAAAAGCATAGTTCTTTCTAAATGAATGAAAGTAAGTACTTTACTCATTACATAAACATAATGATAAGCTAATAATAAGTTCATTACACTCACTATAGGTAAACCGCGAAATTGAGACCTCGCCTGCGGGGTACAGGGGCGCGGAGGGAGGCGAGAGCGGGGTTTGTGAGAGGTGCGGGCGGCAGGCACATTCTTTTTAAAATTCAGTACGCTCGCTACACAGGTAGCGATAGCATCTGTTTACAGTTGCGGACGCTTTGACAGAAGTACACAAGAGAATACTGTCTGACTGAAGTCTGAAGATGAGTCGCAGTATATTTGGACACAAAATCTATACTATTGTATTTTTTGTCGATTTTTTTAATTTCTATTTTACATCATTATCCAGCACCTGTTACAATCTTTGGACATGACCTAAAGTTGTAGTACTTTTATATATTCTATGCTAAAGTATAACTGGGGAAGAGAATGCTCTTAGCATTAAGTCCACCGTTTGAACACTGTAAAATAACAGTGCTTTAATAAAGGCTCTAAATATATACGAATATTTTAGAATGAAAAATAGATCTAAATTCAGTGGAATATGAACTAGATATGAATATGAACTAGATATACACTCAAACAAAACAGTCGCAGAAGTTACCAGGGAATGTTTTTTTGAAATTTTTAATTTTGCCAAAAAATCAATTTTATTTTAAGATTCCATTTTATTTATTGATCAAAAACCACGGCTCTGGATACAAATATTTAGAATTAATTCACTCTCATTGGTGTAATTGTATCGAATCGAATATTTTTTTCCAATATGTTATGTAATGTTATGAAGTGTCGACACTGACGACCACCATTGTGACCACTGACGTCACATATCTTAAGAAATGTCGCGGCAAATTTCGTCTCTTGTGTATCCCCTCCGCCCGCACCCCTTACAGTCCCCGCTCCCGTCTTTCCGCCCGCACCCCTGTGCCCCGCAGGCGAAGTCTCAACGAAGCGGTTTACCTATAACACCAATTTTTAACACCTGATGCAAGAGGGTAGTTATAAGTTGAACGTGTCTGTGAAATAGTAGCACCCAAACAGATGAACCGAGTTCGTTTAGTTATTTTTGTTTATGATCACATGGAATACAGGCTGGTTTTAAAAGTTAAAATTGTAGTAAGTAATATTATGTTAATTAAAAATGATATTATGATAATTAAAAATGGTTTCACACACACCATATATGAGGTACAACGCCACTGTGTATAAGAAGTCTTACTAAGTATTTAAAAACTAAAATATTCACAGTGTTTGTGTATTCTGTAATGAACACTGTATCATACCTTGATCAACTCTTCAGGCTCCGGTGGATCACCAGGTGGAGTCTTCGGGCTGAGCGTTGTGTGGGTTTCAATTTGTCCATCTACCTCCACTTTCGTCTCACTACGTCGTCTCTCTTTCTCTTTCTTCTCCTTTTCAATTTTGGGCTTTTTCTCCGGTACTGGCTCCTTAACTTCGGTGTCAGTCGACTTGCGCTTGCTGACTTTCTTTGGCACTGCATCATTGGGGTCCACTGTAACAAATCAACTAGTTTTACGGCCTGTTTTACAATGTCCTAATAAGTTTCTGGTAACATTATCTGTTCATTACTTCATACATATACATGAAGTTGACATTCCATATTTGAACTATTTGATGGTCTGTGCTTATTTTGAGATGATTATACTGGCCTTTAATATTTTTTACTATTATTTAGGACTTAAGTCTAGAACTATGATAGAGTGCTAAACATTAAAATAGGTGTACCAAATTAATTAAGACCTAAAAACAATAAAAAATTTAAGTCTGGTAAAAATATGAGCCTGAACCCTCATACCACTAGTGCAGGGATGGCGAACCTTTTTAGATATGTGTGCCAAAAAATATCTATTTTTTTTGAAGGCGTTACATGCCAAGAGTTTTTTTTAAATCACCCCGCACTTTCCTCAATCAAATGTGGCGCGCGCCTTCGTGAATGGCACCATCTATTATTTACGATTTAAGGCCCTGTTTTAAAAAAACTGCATGTGTAAGGAAAATGTTCTGATGACAATATTATAGTGCAGCTTAGTATTTACTTTTATGTGATGAAATAAGATGAAAATTTCTTGTCCTTGCAAGCCAAGAGAACTTTCAAACGTGCCACTCGTAGCACGCGAGCCATAGGTTCGCCATCCCTGCACTAGTGCATTAAATCATCTTCATTGAAAATATAATAAACAAGCTTTAGTTATGTTTATTAATCCTACTACTATTATAAAGGCGAAAGTTTGTATGGATGTATGGATGTTTGTTACTCTTTCACGTAAAAACTACTGAATGGATTTGAATGAAACTTTACCACAATTTAGCTTATACATCAGAATAACATATAGGCTACAATTTTTGAGGTTTCTAATGTGAGGTCGTAAAAAAACACATTTTTTGCGCTACTAGACGGGACGAACCTGAAGTCCACGCGAACGAAGTCGCGGGCAAAAGCTAGTAAGAAATAATTAGCTACCTTTATTTTAACCATGTTACAAATAACATTGAATAATTAATTAATAGTTGAACCATGTTTTGCTCATTTGGATATTTCTGTAATGCAAGTTGTCAGAAAGTGACGAAACACAGTAGTTGATCAAAACTTATACTAAAGTATAATAAAGTCAACATACCTGCTTCTTTAAATTCTTGTATTTTTTGTGCATCATAAACACCTCTCTCTTGCCATATATTGAGTATTCTGTGTAGGGAGTGTTTTGTTTTAGTGTTAATTCCAGTCTTAGCCATATGTTTGAAGGAGCCCACGAGCACATCCCCGAACTCTTTGCCATATTCTGGACCTTTTTTCTTGCTATTTTGTATCACATCATTGGCTAAGTACATGAAAGTCAACTGCTTGCTGTCTTTAGCTGCAAATAATGTGTATTTGATTTTATTAAGCATTTTAAATTTTTAAGTATAAATGAAATAATGTGTGAACTAGGCAGTCGTACAATAAACAGCTACCGTATCGTATCGTAATATTTATAGGTTGAGGTGTTTTCTCCACACAGAATTTTAGGTTTTGAGTAAGTTAGTTAGGAAGAAGAATCCAATCTCATAGCTATGATTATATTCTAACGATAAAATTACGAAAAATACGTGTAGAACGTATTAGAAACTGCAATAGAATACAATGTAGAAACACCTAGAACATGTCAATTTGTATTTTTTGGCGAGAAAGCCTTACTTTTTGGTTACAAAACAATGGCTTGATGTAACCGGAACAAAAGTTGCATAGTCTTGATATTAGACCAAATTTAGCCTCAACACACTAAAAATCAATAAAACTTGATATTTTCTGGAAATAAACGGAGAAGCAAGTAAATAATGATACCAAATAGGTTACCTTTTAGAAGCTCCTTGTACCAAGTCTTTACCACCGCAGCGTGGTGTTTTCTGTGATGTATTAACCACAAAGATAAAGTCTGAATACTCTGTTGGCTCGAATTTAACTCTTGAAGTTTCCGAACAAGCGCATTTTCTGTGAAACCAGCCATGGTTTAAAATAAATTGAATTAAATCTAATCACAAGCCTTCTTTCCACAATCACACTTTGACAGATAACTGACGTTTGCAGCGCGCCATATTGGAAATAACTTTTTTTACTTCCGAAGCGTTATCACTGCGTTTTATTTGGCGTTCATTTTGTGCTGTTCTTAGCACAATGCATTTTGGCCATCCGATAGAAAGCATACGAACTTACGAGAGGAGGAGGTCAGGAAACAGAATTGCTATTTACTTTTGTTTGTATTTCGAGTAGCGAATTAATGGCCAAAGCTTACCAATTAATATGTTTCAACATTAATTTACCAATTTATGTTTCATAATGTTTTACATAATGATGTTGGGATACCTCGTGTGTGTGAACTAGACAAAGACTAGACATGCATGCATCTTTGCATGCATGCATCTATAGTAATAAACACTCGCTTCCTCTGCTGCGTGCGCCTATAGATCATTCACCGTTATTATAGATGGGCGCCTACCCGGATATAAACCCAGTCACTGAATAAATATCCAATCCACGCTATTTTAACCCACCCGATTCCAATTGATACCGGGTATAAATTAAAGCCTGTTTTTAAAAATTAAATGAAATATTTTTATTGAAGTTTGTCACTTTTATGGTGCAATTTAATTTCTTTTCATGTAGTTTATAATATTGAACTATAGAAATGGTATATTTTTATCTAAATCCAATAAAAACTGTCATTTAGTTGCAAATACAGTTCGTACCTTCATTTTGGCAATCCCAAAGGGAAAGAGGGAGACTGTGTAAGATTAAACAGTTTTACAGGACAATTTTTTATTCAGTGCAGTACATTATGCGTATTCGTAGATGTAAGAATTAAGTACTAATTTTATAAATATATAGGTACATATAATGTGGTTGAAATATAAGAAAGCTTATCGAAAACATTTACTGCAATAATGCAGCCTAACGTATCGATGTGTAAACTATAAAGCGTTTTACGAAAGGACAAGTCAACGAGTTATTCTGAAAATACTAAGAGAGAATTTTAACACATTAAAAAGAAAATGAAGTGCTCAGTAAATTCATTACACGTCAGCTCTACGATCACACAATGGCCATAGTCACACAAGCGATAAGTATGCAAACAAAAACAATACCTTTCCAACCCTTCCCTTTATCTTTTTATCTACCTGGGATTGCCACGTGCGCAGCTTTATCGCCGTTGGCTATAAATTGCCAGTTTTTAATGTAATGTTGCTGCGCGTAGTCTTTGTTATAACTATTTTTACAACATCTCGACCGACGACGGATTTAAGGTAGTACTGTCAAACATTTTACAAAAATCGCGTAGAGTGCATTTATTGTTATGTAATACTTATAATACAAGAATGCTTGAGTAATTAAGGAATGATATGTCAAAGTGTTAAACGTGCTAAAATATATTAAACTCAAATATTTACTGATGCAAAACAAAAAAAATAAGACGAGATGCAGATTTACATTGAGTGCTGTCACCGCTACCAAGTACCCCGTCATCAAGTGAAATATTGCAAAGTTGAGATAACTGACGGCCTCCGTGGTGTAGTGGCTAAGCACGCTGGGTTTCAAGGCGTTGCCGCTCCGAGGTCCCGGGTTCGATTCCCGGTCGGGTCAATTTAGAAATCAAAATTTTCTATATTGTCCCGGGTCTGGGTGTTGTGGTACCACCGTTGTGTCTGATTTCCATAACACAAGTGCATTAGCTACTTACTTTGGGATTAGAGCAATGTATGTGATTGGTGTCCAATATACCTATACCGTATTTACTGAGACAGTCGTCAAAATTTAACTCCTTTTGTCTCTGTCCTTTTGTAAGTCATATTAATTTAAAAAAAACGGTTGCTCATACTACTCAACATTATCCGATTATGTTGAAACGAATAATATAATTTATAATTTTAAGTGAATATGATGACTGACTGTATAGCATAAGCGATATTTCTAATCATATTGTAGTTATTCGCTGTTTTAGATCTAGGAATAATTTACACTAGAACTAAGACTATCACTGTAATTACTTTCAAAATAAAGACCTTTGAAAAAAAACATATTGTAAGTCTAGGTATTCATACACAGCCAACTCAAAACAATGATTATTCAACGTAAATTTAATAAATACCCACCATTATTAATAAACACCTGGGTAAATTAGGTAAAAATCAATTTTTACCTACCGGGTACGGTGGGAATAAATTGGATAAATATTCCCCGTAGTTCGCTAACAGTGGGGCATTCCCTCATGTATATGTCGCAGCTATCTGGTTAAATCAGCTTGTTAATTGAATGCCTAAGCAGTTATTTAACCGGCTTACTATTATATGGCTGAACTTCAACTAAATAAATAAATATGCGCCAGACAACACACCAATTGTCTGGTTTCGTGGTAAGGAATTTTCTTCCTTGTGCTACTAATACCAGACAACGATAATGACGGGGGCGTCTCCCATAAATACTTAAATACATATAAACATCCATGACTTAGGAACAAATGTTCGTGCTCATCACACACACATTTGCTCCTTGCGGGATTCGAACCCGCGACGCCGGCATAGTAGTCAGCACCCGTTGCATGGCACATCGATAAACCCGTTTGTGGCGCGTTTTACCGCGTCTACCTAGATAATTTATCTCCACGTGCATGGTACAGTCTTTTAATATATCTATAACGCGAGGTCGTAGACAATTTGTCTCTAGTGCGTAATGGCTGCATTATGGCTGCCGTTTTTTATACAAGTTTGACAGTTTAGGAAAGTTAGCATAGCGTCAGTTATATCGACATCTTGCGATCGTTTATATATCTATATCTATCTATACCGCGTCGCGCGCGACGCGACAAGCCAACCCATGCAACGGGTGCTGGAACACTACGCCAAACGCGTCGTCAATTCAACAGTATCTTTACGTTACCTATACTTCAAATCAAATAAATATTTATTGGCATAAAGTCTTACACTCATAAAATAATTTTATGTAAGCAATTATTAAAATAGGTAGGAATTTAATGTAACTTAATCTAAAATAGTACTTAAATTCACAGACATAAATAATTAATAATGAGTGAGAATTTATACTATGAGCCCCACACTAGGCAAGCCTGTATCGTGGGGACCAATACAAACAAAATGAGGTAACTTGGTAAAATCAAACTAACTTGGTTACTGCAAGGGATAAGGTGTAAAACACACCTACATTATTTCTAACAGTGGAAGAGTTCAATATAAGATACAATACAATACAAAATGACGACGTCATCTTAAAGTAATGTGTCAACAAAATAGAGTATTGAGATTTTTGGTAAATTACAGGGATTAAATTTTAGCAGCGCGCAGTTTCATTATATTTTATTGAGTAATTTGTAAAAGGTTCTCAGTAGAGTTGTAGTTTAAGGTACTTAACCAAGAATAAATATTATGTTTAGCTTCTCGACAAGTATTGTTTTTTATATTGCAGCATTTAATAACTTTATTATACAAGAAAGGGGAAAGGAATGCATTGAACCGATGTGCAAATGTTGTTTTATAGAATGGAACTGGGACATTAAAAATTCTTTTCTGGGCTATTTTTTTGTATTCATCAGTCTTAGATATGATATTGTGGGCTGCTAAGGAGATCCTCAGTGTAAATAATTGTCTGACACTAAGAGTTTGGGATTCTTTATGAAGAAGGTCTGTTGGGAATAATCTATTTTTTGAGAGCATGGTTTTGAGAACGCATCTTTGAGATCTCTCTAATTGCAGAAGGGTTGTAGTTGGAGCTCCACCCCAGGTGGTTATGCAGTAAGACTTACCTCTCTGTTGAGATTGATAGATTGATTATTTTTATTGCACACTAGTAGTGTAACAAGGTTGAATACTTTAAATAACAGTTACGCAAAAATGCGTATGATTTTTTTCTGCGTGATTAAAATGTCATTTATAGTCGCTTAACGTTTTGGGGTTCGTATGCTGGAGGACTACTACGAAAATCGAAATCCGTCAATACGATTATTATTTCGCGGGTCCGAAACATTTCGTAGTAAGGATTCCATACTAAAAATGCTTCGGATCCGAAAAACGATAATCGTATTGACGGATTTCGATTTTCGTAGTACCCCCCCTGGTATTTACCTCAATAGTATTTATGTAGGTAATTAGAGTACCAGTGCAATGTTAACCATATGTGTTAACAGTTGTCTTGTAAGTATACTAAGTATTAAACATTCCAACTTTTAATCGATTAGAGTATAATTGCAGGCCGTTCTAATTCCGATACTACCATAGCTCTATTTCTCACAAGCTAGCAAATTCCTAAGATGCCAATCGTATCTACGGCGACGGGTCCACTACACATACAGGTTGTAATCGATGCACGGCTGTGTTTGGGCCATCGACCGGTCGCGATGAGCTGCGAGCTTCTTTCTCCACCTGCGCGGACGCAGCCTCTCAGTATACTTTACAGAGGCCGCGAAGTACGTGCAACGCAACGCGGCCGCGCGAAAATGAAATCGAGTTTCTAAATTCGAAAATTAAAACCTCTAATTCGAAGTGTCGACCAGTTTCTTTTTATTTTTTATTTGATTATTGGAACTTTTTAGTGCAGTCAAAATGAGGTTCGTTTTGGTAAACAATATTCCCAGTGTGCTGCTGATGTCTTTGGTACTGCTTGCCAGTGCTCAAAGGACTTCAAACAACCTTCGAGATGCCGGTAAGGCCTTTTTCTTCATAATTATTATTGGTAGCTATTCCTAAAAATTAGTCCCAAAAATTTGCTTGTACTCGAGGTACGCAACACAGCCATTTTTTTTAAATTGCATCATTAAATTATGATTTTTCTTTGACGAAGTATGGATTTAGGTTAAAATATTTATGTGTGTCATTCTTTTATATTTAAAGCCGATTATTGTATAACATTGATTCACATTACAAAATTCGCTTAATCAATGCAAAGTTAATTCCAAGTGCATTAAGTTATTTATGCAAAAAACAACCTCGCTGAATGAGTCAGTTACGAAATGTAAAGAAAAAAGAAAGAATTTAAGTATTTACCTGATAGTAAGGTGATGATGATACATTTATTAAATCAAGCTTTTTGCAAACTCAAATTGTACAAGAGGTGGACGCCATGTGGCATTCTCTACCAGTCATATCTTTTTGGGCTAAACATAAATGATATGTGGGCGGTACGAAAGTGAACACGGCTTTAATTAAAATTAACACACATTAATAAACAATTTCATACTTAATACCTATGATTGAATGGTTTCGCTGTAATTGGCACTATTTTAATAAGTAAGTACGAAGTAAGTACCTATGTAAGAATTCATCGTGTAAGTACTAACATTAAAAAACCTTTACGCGCAAATAGGTTCTCTAGTTATGGTATTTTTGGGGCCAACATTGAGGCGTTCGGCACTCTTTCGCGTTTTGCACAAATTTTTTTTCGGACCGCGGGCCGAATCGCCCAAGTGTTTCAGATGGGGTTATTTGCACCGCAGTGTTCGATGAAATGGGTCGATTCAAAAGTTATCCTGGCCGATTTGCACCGCTAAACCACTGGGCGGTGCGGATGACCCCATTTTGAAACATCACTTGGGCGATTCGCACTGTGGTCGGAAAACTTTGCGGTGCGAAACGCCTCAATACAATTACCCTTTTCAGTCGGGACATACGTTTTCTTTCATGAACCGCCGCCCGCCCTCACCTCGCGATAGCTTGCTAAACAGAAAAGTTTTTCTCTCTCTTTTTTAACCCTTGGCGCAACAAGAGAGGGGTATTATAAGTTTATTGTGTCTGAGTCTGAGGTATCGTAGCTCCCAAATGGAAGAACCGATTTTCGTGTAGTTTTGCGTCATAGAAAATTTTATCTAACGTCCTCGTAGCTTTCACGCTTTTACGTTTCATGAAAATCTATACAGCCGTTTTTTTTATTAGCAACGGGTATTTTTTTGGTTAGAAATTTTATTTAATAATTATAATTCTCGAACTTGTATAGGAGTACCAAGACATAATCCTTTACTTTGAATAAAAAACATTAGGTCTGTAATAATATTAAAGTCAAGGCATTCTATAGTAGTATTACTAAATGAGAACCAGTCTATTAGAATTTATTTTTGGGTAGATGCAGTCTTTTCTATCTCAGCAGAGGACAAATTATTTTTTTGGATCATTTTTATTATTTAACAGAAAACTAGATTATTAATATGCTAAACAACCAATTAATTTAGTTATTGGCTGTTAGTTTAGTATGTAAGATTAGCTTATTGTTGCTGTGAATTTCATAGTAATAAAAAAAAACAGTTTGTATATATTTTAATATTATTCAAGACAATCGATCGGTAGTACCTAGTTATATAACTTAATAACGAATAATTACTCACGCGTTATTATTTGTAATAACTAAAGTATATGGGCCTATGTTCAGCAGTGGACGTTCTTTGGCTGACAATGATGATGATGCATATGCATATTTGTCTTTATTGTCTAATGAGGCTAAAAAACTTGTATGATACCTGTACGAAGTAGTACAATTTAGTTTAAGTAGTAGTATTTAGCAGTGGGGAGTCTAGTGGGATGGGCTTCTCTAAAGCTACAATATTCAGTGACGATCCTGTGCCATGGTTAATAAACGCTGCCATCAAATAAAAACCGGTTAAGTGCGTGTCGGACCCGCGCACTGAGGGTTCCGTGCCACCCTTAACTGAGTGCAGGGCCCACTTACTTTCACTTAACGAAAACATCACAATATATTGCGACAGCAAAAATAACTTTGTTTTTCATAGTGTTTGTATGAAAGACAAAGTTATATTTGCGGTTGATAAAAATGTGCAATATCTCAAAAACTACTGGTTCGATCTCCTTCAAATCAATTTTCGTTGCAAGTTTTTGTTGAGATCTACATCATATATTTTTTTCAAAATTTTTACTTTCTTAGTTCAAAAGTTAGAGGGGGGGGGCCCATTTTACCACTTTGGAAGCGTCTATATCTCAAACCTTACACTTTAAGAAAAAATGGTTCTAGAAACCTCAACATCATTTTTAAAGACCTATCCATAAACACCCCACACGCTTAGGTTTGAGTAAAAAAAAATTTTTAGGTTTTAGTTTCATGTATGGGAGCCACCCCTTAAATATTATTTTTTCTTACTTTTTGTATCTGAATCGGAAAGCGGTGAACAAAATACATCTACCTACCAAGCTATGTGATGCTTATAGTTTCAGAATAAAGTGGCTGTGATATACGGACGGACAGACAGACAGACAGACAGACAGACAGACAGACAGACTTGACGAAACTATAAGGGTTCCGTTTTTTGCCATTCGGCTACGGAAACGAAAACGTTGCATTAAATAAGCTGGGTAGCAGCAACAGCAGTACTGACAGAAGGCTGAAGATATGATATCAGAGAAGACTTTTGACTGGGTATTAAGAGGCGGGAAGTAAACCTCCACACTATCTTCCCTTGTTTGCAGTTTTATGGAAAAAGCTCCACCGACAAAAGCGCTCATAAATTTGATGATGACGACGATTTTTATGGAGACAGATTAATGTAATGTAATAGAAGAAGAAGAAGAAGGTAAAATGTGAAGAATGAAAATTACTGCCTTCCTATGCGATCTTATAGAAAAAACTTTAAAATAAATGTAAAATAATGTAAGTAGACGAAATGAGGAGTTATCTCAACCTAAAAGATTGCAAAACGATACTATGTTCATACTTAATAACGTACGTTTCCTAGATAATTTCTAGAGCGTGTAGAAGAGCAGATTAAGGTAACATAACATTAAAATAAATAATGTTATGATAGATTTGTGTATGGGTAACGCTCACCTTAATATTAATATAACCGTAGATTGGGTAAGAAAAAAACCCAGCCAAGTGCGAGTCGGCCTCGCGCACGAAGGGTAACGTACAATTGACTAGGTAAACATCATGGATGAAACTAAAACACTATACGGATGGATTTCGTTTGCCTGTGACCACGGATGCTGTAAAGCATTCGAAACGTCAGGCATTAATTAAAAATAAATGATTGCGAAATCAATCCGTAAAGTGTGTTTTTATTGAGATATTCGCGTAAACTTCAAATAACATAGATGAATATTTCAAGTGCCTACCTGTTGCTCTTATTGATAACGAGCAAAAAGGGCACGAAAATCTGGTTTTTTGGTATGGAAGTCCCCAATAAATGTTGTTGTTTTTTTTGTATTGTTGTTAAAGTGGCTCCAGAAATACATAATTTGTTAAAATTTCAACTGTCTAACTATCGTGGTTCTTGAGATACCTCCCGGTAACAGGCAGACGGACGAATAAGCGGACGGACGGACGGACAGTACAGACAGCGAAGTCTTAGTATTAGGGTCCCGTTTTTGCTTTTTGGGTACGGAACACTTAAAATGATTCACTTGACTAATATCTATTTCATGAATGATTCAAGTTAAAGAGTGTGTCCATGTATACTAAATATTTGATTAGGGTGCAAAAGTACTGGATATCGGATAAATTATTGACCCAGGTGAAGCAGGGTACTTCATATAAATGTAATAAGCCCATTAAAAGTAATCCATAGTACCCATTCTCCCTTCAAATGAAGACACCTACAGATAAATCAACGAAGTATACATAATGCGTTCAAGAAGTATAGTTTTTCATACCATCAATCATTATTATCGGCCATAAATTGAGAATGAAAGGCATCTCAGATTTATGTTACATACACACACTACCACAGACTTAATTATTGTCAACATACTTCTACTCGGCAATACCTCAGTTACTTTAACAGGAAGCATGCATTGTCTGAAAAAGTTGCAATATTAATATTTAACAACTATTGATCAATGCGCTCATCCATATACATTTTCATGCAATGTGTTTCTTCATGGAAACTGTGTATTTCCGCGCTAACGCGTTTATAAATGTAATTTTTTTTAATGTCCCGGAAAGATGACGATTTTTTACCCGAATTTGAAACCCAAATGATTTACATGCATTCGGGTCGTAAAATGTTTTATTTCCATACCGATCGATACACACTAATTTTGTTAGTTGTCTCGGTGGATGATATCGAAAGAGTGTATCATACTGTCAGTCTGCTTTTTCACGCAAAACGAGGAGTTATGGAAACCTAGAAAAGTAATGAGCCCAAATAAAGATTGGCTTGATACTAAATAAACAATGTTACAAATTGCACCTAATTGATTTTTGTAACTAATAATCACGTAAAAGTATCCCATAAATATTATAAGTAGGCAATTTTCACTGTTTCCAAGTAATGTTAAAATCCATGACTGTAATCCAGATATCCAGATGTAATGTGAAAACACAATAAACCTAGGAAATACGATAGGTGTTATGATTTTGCTTATTAGTTGCAGACAAACAATTCAAATTACAGTTGGCTACAATCAGACGCGTAATGATACGCGAACAATTTACAACCTCCATTGTTAAGCCGATGGTCAATAACAGACCAGCCAGGTGTTTCGAAAATAATCACCAGCACAGCAATGGATCCCTTATATAACCGGTGACCGTGATCAAAGAATGTATTTTGACTGCCGGCGTACAGTCACGACCACTTTTACTTTCTTCAGAGATGTGGGTGTGATTTCTCCGATGACAGGGACGGACTACGTTTATAGAGCTCCTACGGCTACTAGAGATGATGAAGCTCACTACTACATAGGTGCTTAATGGATGTACTTAAATATGTATATGATTTTTATGAGAGCGAATTAAATAATATGATGCAGCGAAGCTTTGCTTAGGCTAAGCCCAATTCTTAACAACCGCACCGCAGTCAAGCAGAAATTAAGATTTCCATTGCAAATTCAAAATACTGTATGGATTAAGTGCTGTCAAAATAACTATTTATAAATTAGGAGGTTACTGGATCGTATTATCCATAAATGGATGTAAAAATGACTAATTTTATTTATTGTCTTTTTCAATGTTAAAAAATAGGGTACATTTTTACTTGGAACCTAGTGCATATTAAACCCCCATTAGGTACAGGTAAATACGACCCTGTCTTTAAGTTATTATTACGAAGTATTGGCTTTTTACGATAGCATAACACAAAGCCTGCGGTTTCTTGTAAACTATTACAAATTGTGAAAATCGCATTCAGCGGTTTAGGCTATGATTTGAGGTTTTAACAATAAAATTGAATGTGAAGTCCTTGTTTAAATTCCGGAGGGTTAACTATTGTTTTTGGCTTTATTTAGTAATCGATGACTAGAGTTAACTTACTTTCTATTTATTTTCTAACAGTGCTTATACGAGTATCCTTGAAGAACGGTAAACGAAAAACATCGTGAATGTGCTATGATGATTTATTGACTTGATTTTTAAGATAAAGCGATCCGAAATGCGACCATGGTAGTTGCTAAAGTGATGACCCTTCTTAAATTGATAATAATCATCTGCTTTTATAGGTACAACTGTTGAGTCACGATCAACGATGCACCAACTTGGATGAATTGCACCAATAGTAATGTCTGCCATTAGCAACAAGCACATGGCCTTGAAACTTTTTGGTCAGTGCGAAATCGAGAGAAATGAGATCACTCACTACGCCCGAGTAACCTGAATTTTATCAGCTTGTATTCATGAAATTGTCATTGAACTCTTTACGACGGTTTCGAACGTTTAAGGTGACTTTTAAAACGTTTAACAGGCTGGTTTCATAAGAACGAAAAAGGCTGTTGATAGGGCGTCGATGGAAGTTCAGGATTTAGACCTTCACACAAATGAAAGTCTATTATAGGTCTCTACCAAGAAGGCGCCTCATATAAACTGTGGCTTTATCATTGTGATGGTTGTGGTGTTTTTATTCAGTTTAGCTGCCTGAGTATGTTCTATACAAAGTATTCTTTTGATGGTAGAGCCTTACAATATTTAGTTTCTAAATAAATACCGACACGACTATGATGAAGTCATAACTATTAATTGCTAACTTATGCTCGTGCCATCTATTAAGTAGGTTCTTTTGGCTTCAAATCACCGTCTATTCCTTCTACCTAAAAACTAGGTGTAAGCACGCTTCACCGTTTCCTTGTGACGAATTTGAAGCCTGAAAAGTTTTATTTATTGCAGATTTCATGCAATAAATTAAATATTATTTTATGGTTTCCGTCAAACGATGCCACGCTCCGATGTCACCGGCTTGCGTGTGATAAAACCGCAATAAATGGCGACAGAAATAGGCTATTTGTGACATTTTATTCCTTTTTAGGGGCTAAAAAAATTATACAGAAGTTCATAGAATTATGATAAGTTTTCGAAATATGGAAAATGAATTAACTAAGCGGTCTTTTGTTTGATGCTTCTAAGTTATGTTTCATTTGCACTAAGCAAGCATCACACACTACAAGCTACTTTCCCCACAGACAAAAAAACTATTTAGAATCATGAAATGATTTTATCGAACTACCTGTCTTATGACGATTAAACGACACCTACTTGAGTAGATTCGTCATATGATAAGAAAGTGATAATTGAAAAGGAATTTTGAATGAACATAACAATTATAATAATATATGCCTCTGGCGAGACTATCTTCTAACTTAGATCTAGGCTTGCCTACATAATTTCTACACTCATTCACGATACTATAAAACCGGTTTCGTTTGAAAGCGATGCAGTGTCAAAAAATCTGTCTACGTTTTATTATGTTCTTATGCCAATGATTTCACTCGATATTTGATAACCATCAAATATAAGGTGTAAATTATCATCTGTTATCTGAGTAAGTTTCATATTCTTCCATTGTAACTATTCTATGAGAGATAAGTCGTCATAGCAAGCCCTTGGCTTGATAGGACTTATTACTAGTTTTATTTTATCAATTTATGTTAGAAATTATTGTATCTGCTGCATTAACTGATATACCACATGACCCCAGGACAACCAATACTTATGTTGTCGTTGTATGGTACATATCTTTATGGCAAGCAGATGTTCATTCTTTATCATCATTTTTTGAAGCGTCAACTCGATTTCCAGTAAAACTTATTTTTTATATCCATACTTTTTTGCCATTCACTTATGGCGGTGGAAAGTGTGGTGTAATGTTACGGATGTGACTTATCAGTCATCGCTGACCAAACTTCGTGACGTCGGGAGCTAGCAATGAAGCTTTGTGTGTTTTATTAATTTGCAGTCCCAAAGTATAGAATTTCACACTTGTTATTTAATTTATTGGTTGAATACCACTTACTGTCAAGTAAAACTATCTTTTACAAGTAAAAATGTATTTGTTATATCGTTACTTTGTACGAATTCAGATTTAAGAATAGGTGTGTTTTTTTCTATTTAGTAATTACCTTAAATGAACCTATTTACGGGTCAACCAAAAAAAACTTTTTTTAAGCGTTATGCCATGCTGTGTTAACACCTACTTACAGAACCTATTGAAAGTTACAAAATTAATAAATAAAACAGACAAAAAACTAGGTTTTAGACTTTCAGAATGTTACTTCAACGGTGTTTTCTATTGTATTTTAATATTTCAAGAAAGTGGGTGCTGCGTCAACGCTCGACCATGTTGACGTGTAAAAATTTCTACACAAACATGACAGCTATTATGCAATTTTACAACCTAGGTTTTAGAAATGGTCTTACAATGTATAGGTACTAACCTACCGATGGTATTAGTAATTTTAATGATAGTGGCACTGTCAGTGGGAACGTAGGAACATAGAGTCATCTCATTACTGATTAATTATGATCATGGGTCTTTGATAGCACAGACTTTTACGATTATGTTAAGAGTGAAAAATCATTTGATAGTATAAACTGACATTTAAAATTAGACTAAGTTCCAATTTTTGTGGCCGCAAGTAACAGTCGTCTCCAAACTCTTTGTTTTATTCCGTATGTATAAACCGCCTAAATTGTACATTTCCTTAAAACAAATTTATGAATTCACTAATTTTGTGTGCAATAAAGAGTTATCTATCTATCTATCCTGGTACGACGGGCTTATGCATTTTATTAATCATATATAGGAACAAAAAACCACAAAACAATATGACATGTAAAAACCTATAAATAAATTAAAAACCTCAGTTACGTCATATACTTATAATAAAATTTTTTGAGTTGATCTTTGCGAGTGTTGAATTTTATGTTGTTGAGTCTTTCTCCATTGTAATAATGAGCCTTAAGACTTGGGTCAATTATAACACGATATGGAGTTTTAGTTCACTTTTATGTAATAAATTTATGTAATGGAATAATTATTTGATTTTACACTTATTAAAATAAAAAATGAGCTATTTACTTACGCAATTTTAAGAGTTTTATTGAGCGTATCTAAGTATTTTTAATTGACAAAATTTTACAAAGAATCTAAGAGCACTTTTCAACGAGGGAATTTAATGACTACAATACGAAAGTGTTAATTATTTTAATGAAGAAAAATTACGCATTATTTCATAATTTATAATAGTTATATCCTAATTAGTTTTTATTCGTAAAACTAAAAGCATGAAGGTGTAAGAAGCTGTAGGTGTCAATATATTATTTAGTCTTAGGAAGTTGGGTATTTGGTGAAAGTGGTTCTGCTTCCTTACAACTGTCATTTTAATTACAAATTCATATTATTCCAATTCAGTGCGCTTATAATAATTTTCTTGTTTGTGTTCATAGAGTTAGACTCAACAACTGCTTCGGTATTATAACTTTTTTTGACAGTATTACTTTTAAGTAGCTTCTGGGTTTTTACCAAAGTATTACATATTACATCATTATGACATTTTGTATTTATACATTTGGAAGCCATCAGGATTTCATGAATTTCCTAGAATCTTGCCAAAGCCTACTCAGTTACGCACAGAATGTGCATTTAAATGTAATAATTACTTACAAACTTAGATGCCTTTAAAACATTTTGATTATGATCACAAACCTTTTTTATTCAATTCAATAAAAATAAAATAATATTTTATTGTATGGCTGAATAATTTGTTTTGAAACAAGTGAACGATTATTTTATAGTGCGCAATGATGAAACATAAATTACATATTTTGGCCCAATTTAAGCGGTACGAATGCGACTCCAACGCTTAGTGCAATCATAAATATAATTACCGACAAATGTAATGAAACATTTTGTGCAATTATGCATTAGTTAACGATTGTTTTTATATTCTTTTATAGTTTATCCATATGCAATCTTCAGACTTACGAGTACATGGCTACGATGCGTAACACCGACATTTCTCGACCAAACAAATTTTTATTTTAACAAACTTCAATCAACTCTTTTTTTTTAAGTCGGTAAAAAAGGAGGTTCTTTTTTACCGACTTAAAAAAAAAGTTCAGTTTGACCTGTTGGTTTGTCTACGATTATCACATTTAGCTGAACCAATTTTGATGCGGTTTCCAGAATAGCATTTGTTACGTTTTGAAGGTTTCAGTATTTTAGTTCAATCATAACGATAGAATTATTCATACAATAAAATGAGCACATGAGTTGTAGAAATGAATATGTATGACACATTTACTTGATCATTTCTCTCGGCTAACATGCGATTGCATAAATAATCCGTTACAAGTGTCGCTCTCATTTAGTCTTAATGCAACTTGCAAGCATAATTAATTATGTTAGGTAGACATTTATAATGTAATTAGACCTGTAATTACTTAATACTTGATTTATTGTATGTCGTGAGAAGACAATGAGTCATCCAGGTAAGTGATTATTAAAATACAGACATTTTAGGAGGTGATGCCCAGCATTATTTTGTCATTCTTTTGTTTGCGCGGCCGCCGGCGTCCTATTGGTTCGTGAGGCTTAAGAATAAGTGGTGAAGAGGTTTTCAGGTCATGCTTGTTTATTTATTTATTTGAAACACTTCATGCACAAACAAGGTATATATAAGATTTGCGGACATGATGATAAAAGCATTATCTACCAGTCAACCCAATTTTATCGAATTATGCATGTAATGTATTAATAGATATTTGTTTGTTTAGTGTAATATATAGATTATCTACATCTAATTCATAAGTACGAGTACGATGACGACTCAACAAGCGCAGCGTTCCGTAAAACCACAGGTTTATGTAACGCTGTGAATAGCATAATTTCCTAAGTTAAGATTTATTGTAAATTAATAATAAATAAATAAATAAATAACCATAGATCTAATATCTACAAAGAAAATACAGGTTTGTTCATGCAGCTTAGCCAAAGAGGCTTGACTTTTTTCAATATTTTAATATTTGAGTAAAAATTCACGAATAAGCTCGAAATTGCTTGGGCTTTTAAATTGAATAAGTAAGATTTTTGTAACTTCTTCTGCAATTCTTTATTTTATAGCTTACTCCTCAAGTTACTCTTATCAAATACTATATGATTACTTTTAGTAAAAATTTTAATAATGATAAGTCGATTGGTGAGAGAGGACGATGCGCATCTCAGTTTTGGCAATCTACATAACTAATTTTAAATGTTTCGGCACATTAGAATTAACCTACTATTGAATCGATCTGACATTAAAAACTGTGCCGTAAAGTATCAACCTAGTGACCTATTACTCAGCTACAAATAGCTAGCCTGAAAAATTGTTCGGTGATAGACAAGTAATAAAACAATCATTAAAATTCTATGGACTAATACAAGACCTAGAGTATTAAAATTGACATTACATGCAGCTTTTTGAAATTGATTGATGAGCTTTGCGAAACACGTAACTTTGATAATGAGTAACATTTATCCGCTTAGTAGAACGTGTCGTGTGTTTGAGAACGAAATGTAAGGTACATGAGAAGCGTTTAAACTTTTAATACTTAAATATACGACTTCACGCAAGCAATTTTTAAGTAGAGTAAGTAATAACTTGGTCTCGTTTGGCTTAAAATAGTAGAATTGAAGATTATTCATCTCTAGGGCGTAATGTAGAGTCTTTCGGCACGGAAACTATCTTGAATCACGAGCAAAGCATGAGTATTGTAGATTTGAGGCCTTCATGTCGATTCACTAAGCAAATGACAATGCTGTCATCGAGAACGAAAGATAGTTTGACGATTTTCTTTTACTTTTAGCGAAGCGCATTTAGAACTGTCAAGCTATTTCTATTTAGTAATTCAAGCTTGACGTCAAACACAGTGGTGATGATGCCGTTTGTGAATTGCCTCCCATTGTTACAGTAATGTATATGAAATAACATGAATTGGCGCTCCGTCGCAGAAGATCCGCAGCGGAGTTTTCGTCAAGTGTGGCAAAGGCCTTAGTATTTTTTTGTCTCCTAATTTAGAATTACTCCGCGACGAAGCGACCGATCTTCTGCGTAATGTGCCCGCGTTTGTAATTTATATGCAATAATAACATGTAATGGCGTTCCTTAGAAGCTGGCGCTGAAGATCCGCAGCGAACTTTCGTCAGGTGTGGCAAAGACCTATGACATGCATGAAATCATAAAAAATGAACTTAAAATCTATCTATTCAAAAATGAAACCGTTCCGTTCAGGCATGGAGGCGATGATGCCGCGTTGCAAATAACATCGCCTCCTTACTAGACTCTAGCTTTGTCTTTCCGATGTTTGCCATTCTTTCTAGCTGTTGCTGTCCCACTGCTGGGCAAACATAGTAAGGGTTTGCCAGTCTTCGTGATATTTATCTAGATCGTCGCACCACCGCTTCCGGGGTCTGCATGTTTTCCAAAAGGCATGCCTTTTGGACGGCGTCCATCGGTAGGCAACCAGTGAGTGACGATCTTGGACCACTTTTAGTAGACATCCTGAGGACGTGACCCGCCCAGTCCCACTTAAGTTTAGCGGTTTCAACACCAACGTCGATAATGTCGGTTTTTGGTCGGATTGTGGTGTTGCGGATCCGATCAGTTCGTTTGATTCCCAAAACGCTACGCTCCATTGCCCTTTGGCCAACCCCAAGTTTTGACTTCTGACTTTTGGTCAGTGACCAAGTTTGCGACTCGTAGAATGTAAACGTGATGTTTGCCATTATTGGTCATAATTCATTGAGCTTAGGCGAATATGTAAAATATAGAACATATTTTACATATTCGCCCATTACTCCCAAATTTATCATTAAAGCAATTTAAAGTGCCTTGTATCTACTTTCACACACGTGTTTAAAATCGACTTACTTTCCGAAGTAACCTTGCAAATCTCGTGTCATTGTAAACCTGATTTTAAGGCATGTTAAATAATTAACCAACGGATACGAAAATATTTGTTTTATTTCAAATGCATGCATTTTGACGATCATCTTGGCAAAGGGCGCCATAGAGATACGATTATTTTGCTTCAATATCATATAAGTTAATGCTAAAGAAAGATTCAGATTTATTACCGAACTGACACGACGACTCCACTGATTGACGTATCCACGGTGTGCAAAATTTATTCATTATCGATCTTAGGCTGTAATCATTATAGTCAGGTGTGAAAGAGGTTACATTACACATTACATTACACTAATAATATGGTACCCTTTGCTACCTGAAATATATATATTTTTTGAATACTTTGGTATTTTTTACCCAATCGTTAGTGAATTGTATAAATATAATAAAGTGTTGGTAATGAAATAAAGTAATTCATATAAAAAACTACACAATTTTATCACAACAATCGTAACTCTATGGCACCCTTTCCACACTTGGGTGAATCGTGTTGCATGTTGTATGCAAATCATATGCACCACAACTGGGCCAATTAACTCACCGGGTGCTAATTGATCAAGAATACTTTATTTTTAATCTAAAATATTTGATATGCAAGTGTAATTAGGTTTCATTGTAATGTAATCTGTAATAAAGGGTGGAAAAAAACCAAGACGGAGCCGTTTGTTATCAACATGAATTTTTTACATTTATTTGGGTAATGATTGCTGTAACCCTGTCTTTTTATGGTCAGTCGCACATAAATTAGTAATTATTATGTTTTTTATTTTCAATTTAGCCTCCTTAGATACTCCGACAGAGCTATATATATACATAAAGTTTTAAAGGATGGTCTTACAGACGTTTCCTCGACTCCTCTCATACTCACCTCAATCTTAACTCATCTAATCGGTATGCTAAAACGCCAAAAAAAATCATCGACTCAAAGTTCCTTGAAACTTTCCTTTCTTCCTCTTCAGTAGAGTCTGAGTCGAAGAAGTTTCGAGAAACGTCTTAACATACGGGTGTAACAGTATGAACATTGAATTTATTTTTACGTGTGTTGCATGTCGCAGCAAAACTACCCACTGCCCTTGTTGTTGTTCCACAGAAGATATAACATTTGCTATTGGTATGAGCATATCAAAACAAAATCTTTATGGCTTTGTAGGACAAATAGGGAGACAATTTTATCAATGGTTTTACCAGCTCAAAAGAAGCTTATTACAAAGGGTCAAGTCTAAATAATAATATCCGAGTGAAATATGAATGAAGCAACCGCGATGCGTTACGATGCGAGCGAGTTTATCTATTATTATTACGTGAATGTTTGGCATGCTCAGGGTTGCTACTGCTGCTTGTAGCATAGTAAAAAATAAATAGTAAAATATAAGGATTTAAGTAAGACTGAACTGACACAACTTTAGGTAGCTAGCGAAGTAAATAGGATAGTTGTCGTAAAATCCCAGGCTATTTGTGGTAAGACTAGATAATAAATGAATGATACAAATAAAATGCATGATAGTTATTTATTCGTAATGTTTTATGTTCGATAAACATTGATTGATAGGCAGCCCTAGAACTAGATGTTCTCGTATATAAGTATCTGCGCTGCGCAAACGACGCGCAACACCATTTTCGTTACGTTTAACAACTTAACCGTCTCAATTCGGCAGGTCGTTTCAAAACAGGCTTTTATCTAATGCTTATGTTTTATGGGCGGTACTTTCGTAGCATTAAATGTTTGTCATTATACTTAGAGGTTACATAATTTTTTTTAAGTTTTCCTAACAAAAATCAAGTTTTACCGCTTCGGTTTATTTAGAAAGTTAGTTCTATAGTTTTTAAAAATGGTAACGAGGTATTTAAATCAAATACCAAATAAAATTGTTATCGTATAAAAAACATGTTCCATAATTTACTAATATCATAACGACGATAATGCACTTAATCAAGCATATTTTTTGCATTTTATACGTATAAAAAAAAGAAAAAACCGACTTCAAAACCAAAATGCACTAAAAAGTCTTAAATAAACTCTTGAAAGGACTCCATTTTAGGCAAACCATTTCTTTTTGGAGTCGGTGCCCAGATAGATGACGCTTAAGGTGGTGCTTGAGATAGTCGTTCATCAAAGTGAGAAGACAGCCAATGCGATGGCACCGACTCCAAAAAGAAATGGTTTGCCTAAAATGGAGTCCTTTCAAGAGTTTATTTAAGACTTTTTAGTGCATTTTGGTTTTGAAGTCGGTTTTTTCTTTTTTTGTAAAAGTTAATTTTATTTGTAAATTTTTAGTGATTATAGCAGGGGGGAGGGGATGGGGTTGTACCTTTTGACTCTGTTCTTTTAGAAGCTACTAATTACCTTTCATAAGTTCTGTCCTTATAATCACTGAACTCCTCAGCGTTAAGGAGTTCCACCATCAGCTCAGCTCTACACAGTGTTGACGTAATAACATGTCAACATTAAGATTTTAGTACAAAAACACTATACGTGCCTTCAAAATTTGAGGGTTTCCCTCGATTGCACCCAGATCCCATCATCAGACCTCGACTTGGGGACAATGGGACCAACTAGAAGGTATAACCTCTAGGTAGGCGAAAAAAAATTTCGAATCGGTCCATAAACGACTGCGATATGAGGTAACATATAAACAAAAAAAAAAAAAAAAAAAAAAAAAAAAACATACAGTCGAATTGATAACCTCCTCTTTTTTTGAAGTCGGTTAAAAAGGCAGCAACTTTTGGTAATGATGTCGAAGAAATAAACAGTAATTCAAAAATATTAATGGTTTCCATGCATGACCCCTCAACAAAGTGATTTCCTAAATCATTTTTCGAAACAAATCTACCACATCAATTCTTGTCACCAAATGAATAAATTATTGGTTCGTTGACATGGTAAAGGTTATGGACTTAGGTTTTTACTCGAAGATTTAAATTAGAATAAACTTTGGTATAAAGTTCCGCTTATAAATATAACTTAATATTCATAGGTAGTTTAATGATGAATACCAAATTCACGCCGCGGTTTTATTGGAAACATTTTTTACTCTGCGTGCATATCATTTCGTAAATATTGAGTTCGGTAACCGTTGAAATCAACAAAATTAAATCATTAATTTTAACCGCAGGTTTTTATTGTGATAAATAATGGGACGATTAACCCCGAAAACGAAAAAGTTTTATTCGTAATGGCTTTAGTATTACTTAATCAGGATTTACCTTAATCACGTAAGTAGTATTTGCATTTATTTATTTTGTTCTTTTTTCAGGTAAGTTGCAGATCACAGACATAATATAGCATGATACCACAACATAAACACAATGTAAGTAGATAGCTGTTGTTAGTAAGAGTATAATACATTTATCAATACACTAACCAAGCACATTATGACTAAAAAAATGAGCGAATAGCGCGTTAGGAGCTTTAAGTATAGACTTATGTATATATCTAGGTACTCCATACTTAAATTATTGACTAATTTAAGATCCCAATAAAGTAATTTACACATAATATCATTTCAAGATACGATTCCAAGTGTCGATGTCCTTAAACCACTTTCATACCAAATGTCTGACTACAAAGTATCGGATGATACTTAATTAATCTCGAGTTAACTAGAGTACTATCCTATTGAAATCCGATTGCGTTACCGCCGAGTCGTGACTGCTAAAACTAGACTAGAGATGATACTGATACGCCGATATAGGTAACGGCTTAATTTAGCGAATAACCATTGCAAAAGTTTTACCTGGTCATGACTCTTTAATGTTGACTTTGTTTGAGATTTCATTTGTTTATTATACATTATATTTAAAGTTGTACTTTAAGGTATTTGTCCTTATAGATTGTGAACTTTTAATTTGGCTGAAATTCCTATTTAGTAGCAATGTTGTTAGTCGATGGCTTTTGCGATTTTAATTAAAAAAGTAGAACTTTAACATAATAATAATAAATAAAAATTTACTGGGATAGAACCATAATTACGGACAAAACCATACACTTCAACCGACCTGATATCACTGTACATAACAAAACAGATAAAACAGTTTACCTCATTGACATTGCCATACCCAATACCCATAACTTGCAAGCTACAGTATCTGAAAAAGTGAACAAGTATCACGATCTTGCCATTGAGCTAAAAACTCAATGGAAAGCTACATCTGTTTTCATAGTGCCTATTGTCCTTTCGTCCACTGGTGTCATCCCAAAATCTTTAAGTAAAAGTCTCGAGTTACTGAATATACCCACAAAAGCAGTGAGCCTATTACAAAAGGCGGTCATTCTAAATACCTGCCGCATTACTCGCAAATTTTTATCATCGGACATATCAGCTTTCAACGCTGTTATGCTTGGTTAGTACCCGCATAACAGTTGTATAACCTATCAGAAATGATAGAGTAAAAAAAAACATTTCATAATAATAATAATAAATATCCTTGGACATTTCAAACAGCGCCATCTGGTCCCAAACTAAGCAAAGCTTGAACTATGGTAACCAGATAACGGATATAAACATACTTATATACTTACATACATACCTAGGTACTGCCTTTTGAATAATGAATGTTACGTCGCGAAAACCAGGTGAGATAGTTACAGCAAATTGATTCGTTAAGTGACTGACAGCTCTATGATTCGTCGACGACCAACGGTCGACTAGTTAAAATTAACGACCTAATTTTCAAATTGTATGTCATTTTGTTATAAAAGTACCTAAAGTTATTTTAAAATATAATCTGATCATCAATGAACATAGCAACGATACATTCGTGAATCATTCTCCCCGCTATTCACATCCCTATTTTAGACTCACGACAATTTACAAGTGACAAGAATACATCGTAAATTCCATTCGAGTTTGTCGCTGTAATGTTTCGTTGACAACGCAATGTATTATCGCAAAAGCTTTCTAGATTAGCAATCGCTTAGTAATTTATTACAAGTACCAGCTAATAGTAGAGCAGTGAAGTTACAATGGTGAAATTGCCGCTATAAGATAAACTGTCATAATGTGGACTTCCTGTGGCCTGAAGGATCAATTTAAGATGGATGAAGCGAAGTTCTAAGCTTTTAGGTATTCTTTGACGACATATCGGAAGATAAACGTTTTGTAGTCCATTCTTCTAGCAATTTGCTATGGCACAATGGGAGCGATCGTGTAACTTCCTAGACCTATGCTTAGATTTTGTAATCGTGGATTCCTTTTCCTTCGTAAGATATCGAATTTGTGATTACAGTTTAAGCTGAACAGGGCTCCTAGATAATTTTAATTATAAAAATAGGTAGCACTTCGTAAATTATTGTGCAATTAATTACTAATTGTTCATAACCTATCGTTGAAGGTTCCAGTTAATTTAACAATTGACATGTGTAATGATGGTTATATCGCTAGAAGCGATCACTAACAGGAAACTTTTGAGTAAAAAATATATTTTTAGGGAAGGTGAATTCATGTTTTTTATGTCACTGTTTGTAAAATAGTAATCTCAAGTATTTTGTATTTTTGAAAGCACTATACAGGGTGACTTTGTAAGCATTGGCAATATTTTAAACTAAGAACCTACTCATGATTCATAGTCCCTTCCACATATAATGAAAATCAATTGATATAGTATTAATAAAGTATCAATGATGAAACTTAGAAAAATCATATCAAACACTTTAGAAATGATCATTGCTTCAAATTAAACGATTACATTACAGTTGAATACTTTTTTTAAAAGATTACTAATAATAATGTAAACGTATCAAAAATTACTCCGCCTTAACGGGATTCGGAGTGATTCTGTTCGATTTTTGAAATGATATATCATAACAACTGATTTTCAATTTAATATCTGGAAGGGACTATGAATCATGAGTGGGTTTTTAGTTTAAAATATTGCCAATATTTTCAAAGGCATCCTGTATAGAGCATTTATAACCGTCTCTCCCGTGGTTCGTTAATCATTATTCTGTTCATTACAACTACAGTTGTACACAGCCCAGGTCTCTCGTCCCTAGCCCAGGAAGTGATCCGTTCATTGTTGCATAATGCCAACTGGAGCATAGAACGCAGTTGCATACCTACTTCTGCATGTTGGGATTAATTTAATTAATGCCCCTGGCTCAGAAATAATCGCACGGATCTCACTCGAGCGTCTAAACCACCGTTTTCCTGAAAGGGGCTGCCCTAGTTTAGAAATTCAAGATATGAACTTACATCCAATCCTAACCGTGTTCCGCCCGCTAGTTCATTTATATACCAATTCCTATGTAAAATCTTAAAGGCCGCCCGTGATACAGGCCTCTCAGCCTAGTACGGGGACCGATGTATAACGTTATTGTTCAATTAACTTTTTGAAATAAATTATTTTGTATTTTTTTTTGTATTCTACCTACGCTACGGTGCCGGTGTTTTGAAACGTACCCACTTGCTAGATTGTGATTTTTTATTAAAATATAAATGCAATTTTAACGAATAAATACTATTAAAATACAAACTGAAATATATGGTTGTGATTTAAAAATAAATACCTACTTGTGACTAATAGCTGTGCTCCATGGCAGGTAGTAGGTAATTTACAAGTTTACTGGGCATTTTCTCTATGATCTAGTTCATTAGATAAGTACATAAGAATTTGATTGATATAGATCTTGATCCGACAAAGAGGTAGGTACTGGCACAATACAATTATTATTAAACTAGCTTTTGCCCGCGACTTCGTTCGCGTGGACTTCAGGTTCGTCCCGTCTAGTAGCGCAAAAAATGTGTTTTTTTACGACCTCACATTAGAAACCTCAAAAATTGTAGCCTATATGTTATTCTGATGTATAAGCTATATTGTGGTAAAGTTTCATTCAAATCCATTCAGTAGTTTTTACGTGAAAGAGTAACAAACATCCATACATCCATACATCCATACATCCATACTTACAAACTTTCGCCTTTATAATAGTAGTAGGATCATAAAATTACCAAAAATAATATCGACCGTAAACATGTACGTCAAGCACTTAGCGTAATATTATCCAGTGTGCAACAAGTAGAGCTGATATGTCAGCATTATTCAAAAAGGCACTCGAATACGAAGAATAACTTCGGCCAATTTTCCAAGCCACAAATCTGGAGCAGATTATGAAACCGAAAGCCTCCGATTTACGTACGACGATATTTATATTCAAGTACTAAACTGCGTTAACCGTGGGAACGCTGCTGTGCATTTCCGTCCATACGCGTAGATCATTCGATTCGATAATGTTAATCTATACTAATATTATAAAGCTGAAGAGTTTGTTTGTTTGTTTGTTTGTTTGAACGCGCTAATCTCCGAAACTACTGGTTCGAATTGAATAATTCTTTTTGTGTTGGATAGTCCAGTTATCGAGGAAGGCTATAGGCTATATAACATCACGCTACGACTAATAGGAGCAAAGATATAGTGGTAAATGTGTAAAAAACGGGAGAAAGAAGTCACTATTCCACGCGGACGAAGTCGCGGGCAAAAGCTAGTGTTCTGATAAATAGTATCATCAGGAATTATTTGTCGGCCTCCGTGGTGTAGTGGCTAAGCACGCTCGGTTTCAAGGCGTCGCCGCTCAGAGGTCCCGGGTTCGATTCCCGGTCAGGTCAATGTAGAAATAAAAATAAAAAAAAACTTCTATATTGTCCTGGGTCTGGGTGTTGTGGTACCACCGTTGTGTCAGATTTCCATAACACAAGTGCATTAGCTACTTACTACCAATGTATGTGATTGCCGCCAATATAAATATTATAAATATTCCACTTTTGAGTCACTCATATCAATATTCAAAGTTATTTTCTAAGTAAATTAAAAGTCAACGAAATCCACGCTAAATATAAACGCGATGTTACAAAATTTAGTTATCTTTTTTTAAATAATAACCGGGTTAAGTGTTTTTCAATTTATTCAAGGCTCACAGAATAAGTTACAATCACATGATTTACAGAAAAAAAAATATCTTAAATATAGAACTAGACTGTAACTCTTAAGTATGTGGGCACAATATACATATAGTTCAACTGATCTTCATTCGAAAATCGAACATAAGACCTAAATAATCACTGGTTATTGGTGAGAGTTAAGAATAACAACCCAAAATCCAAATCTTTTAAATCAGAGTGAACAGGCTTCTTCTGGATGAGTTCATCATTGACTCTGTCTAAGTCAGGCCTAGGTTAGTCTGGACTCTGGAATTAAGAAAGAAAACGCATTAATTATCAACATTTAAAACTACGTAAGCATTTTTAAAAGGTTATAATTACAGGGTAATGTAACGTTACATGAAACGTTATTATTACAATTTTCTGATGCCTATCTATTGACAAATATTGCACTAATTGTAAATCATCTTAAAATATTCGGAAATGCTAATCGATTAACATCTTTTAAATGTACTCTTTATGTACTCGACTTATTTATTGGCGTAACAATTAACAGTTTAACAAAGTCGTCACTGTCGGTGTGTTGAATCGCATAACACATTCAATCATCATCAATCACAAATGAGATGAATTCATCAAAAACCACAAGCAACTGCAGGAGGTCAACTTTAATATCTTAAAGTCAGAACTTCTCAAAGAGTTGTTCGGATATAACTTATTTTAAATGAAGATAGGCGGTTTCGAGAAGGAGAAACGAGATTAAAAAGTAAGAAGAACCATAACGCAAAGGACACAGGAATTATCTTTTTGGACTATCTACTTGGTGACAGTTGGCAGGATAAAGTAAAAACTGATACTTGATAACCGTTGTAGCAGAGTAATTCTTGGACCCCTTTGTAATAAAAAAAAAACGCATACTAGTATGCCTAATCTATGCTATTACCTACGGTGATTTACTAGACATAGTTAAAGACGGATCCTGAGACTACTTAGGAAGCTCAGGATCTCACTGTATTTTTCATACAATCGCTTCCAATCGGGAATTTATGGTAATGATGAGGGACTATGTTCAGCGGTGGAAATCTCGCTACACTACCTGGATAACTAGTATAAAGCTAAGTATTTATTGAAGAAGTTTAGCTACTATCTTGGGCGTAAAAAGGTTGAGAACCAGATCCAAAATTAACTTTAAAACACTGGCAAGTGACTGATGCGTCCAAGGTTGATGTTACAAGTCCAACATACTTACGAGTAACAGTATAATGACGCCGTTTTTTGTTGATTGTTTTAATTTTGATGACCATAATTCACCTTGATTAGAGCCTCAATGTTAAGTTTAAAGGTTAAGTTAATTAGTTAGAAGGTGCACCTTAGGGCGTCACGAGGCCTGACTATCTTGTTATAAAAATAAAGCAATTTTGATAATTGGAGTTATACGCAAGGTACTGCGGTGGTAAATCATCTATAGTCATTAAATTACATAAATACACTAGCTTTTTCCCGCGACTTCGTCCGCGTGGAATAGTGACTTCTTTCGCCCGTTTTTCACACATTTACCACTATATCTTTGCTCCTATTGGTCGTAGCGTGATGTTATATAGCCTATAGCCTTCCTCGATAACTGGACTATTCAAAACAAAAAGAATTATTCAATTCGAACCAGTAGTTTCGGAGATTAGCGCGTTCAAACAAACAAACAAACAAACAAACAAACAAACAAACAAACAAACAAACAAACAAACAAACTCTTCAGCTTTATAATATTAGTATAGATTTATACTTCTTTCTTAAAAATTATATAAAAAAGAACTTAATGCTTTGGTCACAGTAATTTTGGTGAAATAAATGAGGCATCATCATCATGACGTCATCATAAGACCCATGTCCGATATTCATGGGTATAGTTACGTTACATCTGCAAAAAAAAGTTGAAAAAATAAGCTCTATTTACAAGTACTTTTGTTTGTTGGATGGAAGCAGTATTTATTGGAAACCACAAAACTGCTGCAAGCTTTTCGAATAATCGTGAAATCAAATAATCGAAAAAATGACCTGTTGTTACGAGTTTGTGATGCCGAGTGAAAAATAAAAGAGTCTGTTACGGTCAAACTATAATTGAATCATAAGCTCGGGACAAGTCGTTAGTTCTCTACCAGTAGAGTGACCGTGCGTTCGTATGTTTATTTCAACTTGTTATTTCTGACTTTAATTGATTGTTTAAAAATATCAACTAATAGGGTTACTTGTTTCTGAAGTTTACGCGAATACTACACATTTAAAAAAACACAATGTACGGATAATTTCGCGATAATTTATTAGATTTTTCATCCCGACGTTTCGAACACTTTACAGCGCTCGTGGTCAACGCGAAATTATCCGTAAATTGTGTTTTATTAAATAATAGATACTTTGTTTCTTTACACTTTTGACATTATGGTTCGATTTGAAAAGCTACCACTGTTCCTTCTTTAACTATATGTAAAGAGGAGAGCCTTCTGAATATGCGTTGTTTGTGATTTTGAGCAATCAACGCATCTAACATTATGTCATAACAGTCATGTGGTCCACAGACCAATCTCATAATCCATTATGATGAGGTAAACCACAAGCAGTTTGTTTTTGATGTGCCAAGTAATATAATATTTAGTTTGAATAAACCAGATTGATGAGCTCAGCAGCAAAAAAAGTTTTGATTTATCGGTCCTTATTTTCCAGAAAATCCCTTTTAAATTCGTTAGTGTAGTGTCCCAAAATGCAGCGGGAAGTGTAATGAGATATTAACTGAAGCTTCGTATGACTAAAATGTCGATGGAGAGAGTGCTAAAACTGTTCTATGGTGGTTACATAACGATAATAGTTTACCGGTACTCGGACGTATGAAATTAAAACGGCCAAAGACATAACTTCGTGACGTAACTGAATATTTATATGAATTGGTATGTTAAATTCGACCTCGCGGTAGCTCGTCTGTAGCTGCATTCTTCACTTAATATGTGGGGCTCATTAAACTGATCACCATTCAAATGATTCAAGAATTCATTTTAAGAATTTCAAGAAGAAGGCGGAGTCACATTTGATGCCTTACAAAGTTTTATAAAAATTGTAAAAAGCTTAATTATATTTATGGGAATTGTGCCTGGTATTCTCCTTACTATGATTACTTGTCGGCAACTATAACTAATAATCTTTTTATAACAAAGTATTTTTGTATAATATGTTATTGACTCATTAGTATAGTAGCTAGAAAGTTTAAACTTATTATGACGAATCCGTTTATAACCAACCATGCAATATTATTAATAATGGTGTTCATATAAGTAATATTTACCTATGTTTTTAAGGTTTTATGTAAGTGCCTGTACTTGTATTACATTTAAGTTGAAGTATCCTACAAACTGCCCACAGTTTGATATACTCACTATTCTGAATGACGTTTACATTTTCGGATACCTATCGTACTGTCATAGATGGAGAGACGGTTAAGTTTGAAAATAATTACAATACAAAGTTAACTGGTGTCTATCCCCGCTATATTAATCAGTTAATCCGCTCCGTGATTTTGAGCTGCCTTACTGTTTGTATGTACGAATAACAAGAATATTGAAAATGTCTACTTACTCTATAGTAAGCCTGAGTCTTTAATCTGTCATTTCTGAAATGCATCCGTATTTTCGGATCAAACCAACCATCACGCTCCCTCGTGCGCTCATCGCACTGATAGTCGAAACCACCATCACCTTACTAAGAAAGGTCTTTGCTCTCTAGTCGCACACGTGTTTAGGCAAAAGCAGTTTACGATCACGTCATAACAAGAAGATTAGCACAGTTTTCCATTGCACGCTCCACTTTCCTTCGACAATGGTCGGCCAGTCACGTCAGGTTGCATAAAACACCATGATTTAGACTAGATACCGGGAAAAGTTTCTATTTTTGTCAGTAGGGTTGTTTATTGAATTCGCTTTCTTTTGTGCCCGGTCGCGCGACAGTCGCGCTGCTGATATTTTCATATATAAATGATAGCAGTACCTAAGCCTTCACATTAAGCACTTACTTTCGCACTTAAAACGAGAAGGGTCGACCCCAAATGAAAAGGGACAAGGCAAAGCAGAAGAAAAATATGAAAATTTCAAATGTAAATGCTTTGATCTATATCTTTAACTTATGATCTAGCTAACGTATGTGTAATATATGTACCTACCCAGCCCAGATAGATAGCTTAAAAGACAAGGTTGAGTGCTTTAAGAAGCAACATAAATTCGTACAGTTTTGCCAACAAACAATGGAGCTCTGAGTAATACATAGCTCTTACAATTCCATCAGATACTTTGTGGTCCTCATTGTTTGGGCCGCTTTATTTGCATATCGAGATTGAAAACCAATATGGTAGCTGTATGCTCTGCAGTTGCCCTGTAACACAACAGAGCAATTTGTACTTGCATTGTAGAGGTAGTTTAATTTCGTTTCTTAGATACTATTGAAATACAATCAAAGTCAGATGATATAAGGACATACTGCCTATGTACTTTAATATTATTTCATTTTCTTGTGGAAAACTAATACTCGACAGTGTGTCCGATAAAGACATAGCGACATTCAAATACGTATGTATTTGAAAGCTTAACTAAAACCGAAAACTTGAAAAAAAGACTAACTAACTAAACCTACCTCGGTAATTTTAGTATGGAAAAACGTTTTTTTATTTGTTTTATAAAAGGATTGTTAGAAAAGCTTTTGACAAAAGCAACGTTAACTTTTTCACAAAGTTAAGTATTGAATCAATTTTTTTGAAGGGATTTTATTAAACTTCGACATAATATTTTTGCAAGTTGTATTTTATGCCTAATTATAAGGCAAAACAGTTAAGTAAGTAGTCATTATTAATTTAATGCCTTTAAAACTGCACTTTTTATCAATCAACTCTTTGAAGCGTCATTTGTGGCTGTTGATAACATGACCGATGGATATATTAACCCAATTATCCATTTTTGCATGCACAAACGTCTAGTACAGTTCAATGGAAAAATTTATCGCCTGCCCCTTACCTCCTTTCTTCTTTGCCTCATCTGACTATTGTTTCTTCTGTACTAATAAGCTAATACAAGCTAAAAATTTTGAAATATTTTGGCTTGCGTCATTATAGTGATGGATTACGATCAATAATAATGATGATCAACGCTTGTTTTGTTTTACGTTACGTTACGTACAAATTAGACCTTTTAGTTTAAGTGAACATAGAATAAAAAGTCTAAAAATAAAAGGATTACCATAATTTTTAACATTTAATACATCTCGCTGACTGTACATTCCGATATTTTGGCAGTGAGAGGAGACGAGATCGAGGCTCAAACATAGGGCACGAAGGACAGTAAAAGTGGCTTTGGTTTTGACCTGAATATAGTTTATTTATACAGGGTGATATTGCAGAATCAACGCGCATAATTTGCGATTAAGTGCACTTAATTTATTGTGATGAATGCTGTTAAGAATTGTCGAGAATGGAAGCATTTTTGCTCAGAATAATGAACGTTTAATAATTCAAAAAAAACATCATTACACGTGTAATTTGACTGGCTTGGTTACTGAAGCCAGTCTAAATGATTTCCGTTTATACAAGATATATAATTTATTAGAGAGCAAAAGAGTAGAGTTGATTTGATAGTTGAATTGTTGCTAATGAAATGAAATGCATTTATTTGCTTATGAAAAAGGATACATATATGGGTGTTAATTCTACGGTAAGCTCAAAATTTACGAGAACAATACATATATTTTTATTTATTCAAGCAGCAGGTGTTGCAGGTTGTAAGGTGGATACGAAAGGTGGACATTGAATGCGAATTCTCTACCAGTCGTACATCAGGGCTAATCAGAAATTAAATCAATTTAATGAGTGCATAGGCAAGTAAAAATTTATAGAACTTACCCCTTTACATAAAATTGCTAAATGTAGCATGTCATTGGATAATCCAAACTTGTATTAAACCCATGTCTGCAATGTCAGACACCAAGCCAGTTGGTATCACTCTTACACATTATGGCCTCATTAAAGATTCTATGTATGGAAAAGGAAATTATAAGGCTTTTTATACACGCACGATCAAAACGATTTTAATGCATTGTTGAAATTAGTACGTACAAGGACGACGAAATCATTGATTATGGATGTAATTTACTAACAAATACAGTATAGCCTAGTGGTAGTCAAGTCAACCCAGTGGTGGTCAAAATTTTTCTTAAAAGGGCCGCAGATACGTTTTAGTATAGCTGCGTTTTTTTTTAACTTTACATACAAGACAGGACTACTGACTAATTGTCTATACTCTATGTAGCGAGTGAATCGAGCGCGAAAAATGATAAAGAAGGACTTGATTCTTACCTAATTCTATTCAATGAAAAGAGTTGAACACCCTAAATTTTTTGCATGTTTGTGTCATTCATACGCATTTATATCTCCGTTCTATTCTACTCTTACTCTATTTTCCTCCTTTAAAATATGAAGCTCAGAAGCAGGTGCGAAGATTTTAATTGAATGCCACCTTTCTCCAAGCAACTGGTTTATTGATTGACAGATCATTCTGAATCTGAGACGTCGGAAATAAATTACACTAAAAGTGGCATAAATCAGTTAATGTTTCCAATTGCGTAAGCATTATTCGAGTAATGACAGCAAAATGGGTCCATAAATATTATATTCTTATACAATAATTTTTAAGCTACTTTAAAGTATTACTGATGTTGATAGGTTTTATTCATAAAATAAAACAGAAATAGAGTTCATCTATTTTGTATACTTGGCCTTTGTATTTCGTTAGATTCTATAGAGAAAATGAGATGTCATTTTTCCAGATTGTATATTTGCAGCCTTGTATTTCGATAGATTCGGTAGTGAAAATGCGTTTACTTTAATTATTTCCCAGAGCCAACTGCGATTTTTTTCTTTAATTACAAGCGAAAAATGTCGTTGATTTACGGCCTGCCTTATTCATTCATTGACATACGCCCGGTCTGCACTTCCATTTGGGGAATGCTCAGTAATTTGATTTTGAAATGTTGGCACTACGGATATGTAATTAAAGCAGAGATTTGCGTCAAGCTAGATTCTAGCCTAGAATTAGCGTTTTTTTCCGTTACCAACATGTTAGATGTTATCGTGTTGAACTGATTACTACAATTTTAACGAAACAATGATTTAATTTCGTTCATAATTTAGTAATTATCTTACGTGATAGCTAGGTATTTAAACGTTTCAAAACCGGCAGTCGTCAATAATTGATAAGTAAAATTCAGGTATCCTTTAATGTGGGTGATGATTTCTATCTATCAGTCGAAATAATATCATTTATAATATTCTTACTTCAGAAAACACTTTAGAAAGCAGCATCACGAATGAATCATCGTTATTGTAATGAAATGGTAATCATATCAATAACGTTTAGTAATTATAAAAAGATCATACCGGTTACTATTACTATCCTGTGAATCTAAAATGAAAGTTTTTTGTAAGTGATTAGTTGTGTATCGCAAATGAAGTGCTAATATAGCGATGCAGTGCTGTCAAACACTTTCACTTATCCAAACATAACATTGACTGACCTCTAATATGTAAAGCAATACCTAGGTATTAGCAGAAGCAAATAATGTAAAAAATACCTTTCTAAAATGATAAATAATAATCTATTTACTAACCTTACATTTTAATAACCGTATTCTGTTTTATTTGCTTTATTTTTGCTTTTATAATTGCTAATATTAAAATAGGAATTATGTCAGGAAAATCATACCAGCTTGTGATTATTTTTATTATTCGTTTTTGGATCTTATATTGCCAGTTCGGTATATTCTATTGTGGCAGCCCTTGTGTTTAGAGTTCACTGCCTAGTCCCGTTGAGTCTATTAGTAATGCATTTCGACTCATTAATTAATATTAGATATAATTATAGTTAAAGAAAGAAAACAGATTTGTAGACCAGTACATAATATGAATTTTATCATAGTATCCAAATATCAAAACATAACAAAAAATATTTAAAAAAAATACTAAAAGTCGTTATTCATAGAGTAAGCTTTCACTTGCTCTTGGTACATGCGGTGCCTTTCTTCTAAGGTTTTCAGGGCACTCGAAGGTCGTATTCCACCCACATTGACCATGAAACTGATTTGCACAGGCGGTATCCCCTTAATTCCGGCCGAATCCTTATCAGTATTAATACCCCTATTTCTAGCACTCGATTTCACTGACTGAATTTTTCCATCCACATTATCAGAACCTTTTCTGTCATCTGTTGCCTTTGTAGTATTACTTTCATTGTGCTGCTTAAGATCCTGTCTCTCTTCATCACTTTTCTTAGGTCGCTCCCGATTTAGCTTATTGTTCGTCTCTTGAGTTCTTTCAGCGCCTGCAGACTTAGCCTTCAAAATAAACTTTTTCGTTTTCTCTTGGTTACATTTATTTACCAGATAAGATGCACTTTTACCATCTTTGCTAACATCTTTGGTTAAATCACGGCGCCTTGCGGACGTTTCTCGTTCGGCTTTCTTTTCGATTTCAGCCTGAACGGATTTTTTGTATATTTTCAGTCTGTTCTCCATGCGAACCTTTTCTGAATATCTCTGGAGACTTCGAGCTCGTTCCAGCCTCGGTCTGATTTTCTCCATATCTGGTCCGAGACCACCCAATTTAACAGAATGCATCGGTTGAACGGTAGCACGTCTCATGCGACGACGAGGTTGCGATACTTCAGACACGCTTTTAAGATTATTGTCTGCGGAACCATCAGGAGATTCGCTTCGGCCAATCTTGTCTTCCAATTGCAGATCCTCGACAAAGGAATTATCTAAATATACTATTTCTCTGTTCAATATCTTGTCATAGTAGATTTCGTTGTATGACTCTGTGTTATAGAATTCTGCTTCTGGACAGTTGTCCTCGTCCTCGAAACTTTCTCTTTCCGTGTCACCGTACTCCGGGGAAATAGAACGCACTTCTTGACATAGTTTCTTATCATCTTTAGACGGGCTAAACTGTTTACGAAACATTTCTAAGTACGTGGTCCTTTTAGATTTCTTTCTTTCCTTTTTGATCAGGTAACTATTGGAAGTTTCATACTCCTTGCTTATCTTGCTGCTACTTTCCTGTTTCTGTTTTCTTTTCTGATCTTTTGGAACCTTTATGAGGACATCGTTTTCATAAAACGGTACCAGTATAGTGTCCACGTTTTCTTCGGACGGTGCACTTTTTGGATGAGATTTCTTTTTGAACTCATTTTCTAAGCTGTCTAGTGACAAATCACTACCCGAACTGGAATGTTTATCCATCATTTTGATAAAAACATTGGAATAATGTTTTGCGAATGCGATAAAGACAATAATCAATGATTATTTTTATTTTTTACAGTCTGACAGTGATGAGTGATTTGTCACTGTGACTTGGTTAACGTGTCATCAACTTTGACTCTTTGTGTGCCAGTGTTCAAAAGCCCTAAACATAAAGAAAAGTATTTTATTAAAACCTTAGGAATTAAAAATGTGTTATGTTATCAGTTCGATTCGGCGAGTAGGTTTAGCACATAAATTGTTCAGTGTCCGAAGTTCAGACACGTACTTGGCACAGAGCCAGGTTCTGTCAAGCGTTTGCAGCGGGGCGGCTATCCTCGCGGGATACTGTGGAAAGCTTCGCCCCTACTCTTTAAGATGGTCGCCTTCTGACAGAAAAGTAGAGTTTTTTTTAAAATAACATCGCCAATTGGTAGTGGGTAGACATCAGTACCTCAATCACGAATCATTGCGTCAAAGTATTTGTATAGTAACGTAATCATTTGTATGAGAATTTGAAGTGCCTCTATCGGACGAAAACAAACTAAAAATTTGACACTCGAATAACATAATATATTTAAATAATTTTAATTAAATATATGGTTTAACTTGTGTCTGGACGTGCCATATTTACGTTAGTATGACGTAATCTGCGGTAATGCTTTCTAGATTACTACACGACGACACGAGTTCTTCGTGCTATCGACTGACGTAAACTTGCTTTGATTACTTACGTGACGAATATGTCCAATGTTCGTGATTGGGGTACTGGAAAACATCTTTATCCAGACAAAAAGTGCACCAAAACGCATAATAAATGTTTACTGCACTTTTTTTTTTAAAGACTTAAACAATTGTATACATAACGTCCTATTTTATTCAATTAATTTTCTAAAAACTTCGTACTAAATCTATCCAGTTACAGCTTAGCAGGAGCGAAAGAGATGCTAAGAACTTAATATAAGGATGTTGAATTTCATAGTACAGGATTGCACTTAGATTTTATCTCAAGTTCTGAGACTGTGTCTACGTAAAGTGCTACATATTAATGTTACGTCGCCTTTAATTTGTAGCACACTCTCGGACTAAAATACATTCTTAAACTTAGTTAAGTAATGTACCGGTTAATGTGTTAATTTTTCTTCTTCTTCTTCTTCGAGTCGACTGGTAACAATCATATAATAATATCTTCGCCCAGTGTTGTGCAACGTAGAATGCGTTGGCGTCTACCTGCTGTAGATCTTGAAGCGTGCATGAGCTAGGACATTTGGGGCAGGACGAGGATGGAGTGTGCTAATAATGAGGTTTTATATGCGAGTAAATTATTTCCGCAGATTACCCGATTAAAAAATGATGTCCCTTGCAAATGTATCAATAAGCGTTTATACGTTTTAATTACGTTTTAGATATAGAATTTCGATCCCTGAATTAGATAAAACTATGTTATCACACTTATCACCCTTCACTGATATTGTCTATGTAGGTAAGCTAAAAAGTAAAGTTAGCCTATAAGCATCCCACTGCTGGGCAAATATGAGGTAGTATGAGCCATACTCCACCACGCGGGCTCAGTGCGGATTGGTGGAGGGGTGTTTGCAATGCAAGCGACCAACCTTGCTGTCAGATTTTCCATAGGGCCTCTGACTAAGCTTAACGATTAATATCAACCGATATTAACCGGGACCAACTGCTTAACGTGCCTTCCGAAGCACGGAGGTCGGAGATGCTCGTAATAGAGAGGTAGGTAGGCTGATACATGAAAAACATCAGATGAGATTTAATTAACAGTTATGTCAATTCATCAACGTCATAACTGCTTCGTGACTTTTGTTAGGTGTTGAGGTTACCAATGGAAGTTCCAAATTGTTTTTTTTATCAGATCGAATTGAACTTTAGTTACATATAATAGGGCTTCATTTAACGTGTTGATTGGCAGAGGATTATGATGGCGATAGGCATCAGTGACATTAGAACCGGAACATAGACGCACACGCACCATGCTGTAATTTAAACTAAAGGTGAACAGGATTGCTAATTTTGTATTATGACTACAGCTCTAGGATGGACTGTTGTGTGAAGGATGCAGTTCTTACTATGACAAATGATATTTTAATTGAAATTGGATTACGCTTTGAAAGCTTTAACTTACAGACTACTGATATGGTGCCAGCATAAGTTTAAGAGGATTCTTATTTATCTTGTTACTAAAATGTTCAGCTCCAAGATTTCGTTCAGTACCCAGTTATAATTTTAAAGTCTTACAGAGCAGGGAATTCATTAAAAACCGGTTAAGTGCGTGTCGGACCCGCGCACTGAGGGTTCCGTGCCACCCTTAACTGAATTCAGGGTCCACTTACTTTCACTTAACGAAAACATCACAATATATTGCGACAGCAAAAATAACTTTGTTTTTCATAGTGTTTGTATGAAAGACAAAGTTATATTTGCGGTTGATAAAAATGTGCAATATCTCAAAAACTACTGGTTCGATCTCCTTCAAACCAATTTTCGTTGCAAGTTTTTGTTGAGATCTACATCATATATTTTTTTCAAAATTTTCACTTTCTTAGTTCAAAAGTTAGAGGGGGGGGGACGCCCATTTTACCACTTTGGAAGCGTCTATATCTCAAACCTTACACTTTTAGAAAAAATGGTTTAAGAAACCTCAACATCATTTTAAAAGACCTATCCATAGACACCCCACACGCATATGTTTGAGTAAAAAAAATTTTTTAGGTTTTAGTTTCATGTATGGACGCCCCCCCTTAAATATTTTTTTTTTTCTTACTTTTTGTATCTGAATCGGAAAGCGGTAAACAAAATACACCTACTTACCAAGTTTCATCTATGTAATGCTTATAGTTTCAGAATAAAGTGGCTGTGACATACGAACGGACAGACAGACAGACAGACAGACAGACAGACAGACAGACTTGACGAAACCATAAGGGTTCCGTTTTTTGCCATTCGGCTACGGAACCCTAAAAAAATACCTTATTTTACTCTACTTTGTGATAGCATATTTATTTATATATAGAATAAAAACTAACTTTAAACACTCAGGGATCGATAGGTCACCGAAGGTCACGTTAACAAACGAAATGACAAAATAATGTTGATAAACACATGTATCCGTTTAGGTTTTAACTATTATCCGATGCTTACACACTTAGTATGTATTTGATTGGGTAATTTGTCAATAGGTCAACTCAATAAATTAAAAACAAATCTATGTAAGTAGCAATCAAGACCTAACCTCAGCGTCATTACATAAAAAAATACTAAAAGCATATGAAGAGGTATAATAAGACTAATTAAAATTGGACTCAACTTGAAAACATTTCCATAGTGGACTGCCTTCGCAAATTTTGAAGATGCGGTCACAATTACCTTATAAACAAAAACGACCTTTAACTTGAGCCTAATATTTTGATCTTTTTTGTTGGTAAGTAGCTACATTATTTGTCATTCATTTTGGATCTTAATACAAGGTATTACAGTTCGAGTTTAGGTGGCTGTGTTATTCTCGATGCTGCTGACTGAAGTATTTTACCAAAAAAATATCTGTAAGCTTCTTCTAATCACTTCCATAAGTAAAATGCCAAGCGGATCGAAAGCAATTAATAAAAATATTAATGTTTGATGTGAAAAAGGTTGTTATCAACATAAATGGCTTTTTAAATGAAACTATTTTGTTTTGGCTGCTAATTTATTCATGATTCAAAGTAAAAATAAATGCACAGTATATAGGTTTATATCCTTATTAATAGAAATGGTCTTAGATTAGAATAATAAATGCCTAGGTGTAGATTTTTTGGTAGCTTATACGAATTATACTTTTACATAAAAGTGAGGTTGGCTTTTAATCATTGCTTTAAAAAATAAGTATTATACACTGAATGCTCAATGAATGAACGCCTATTGTATATCGTTTAGCAAATGCACTGGAGGAAACAAAAACATTTTTTTTACATAAGTAAGAAGTAGGTACAGTCATGATCATAATTTTTGCTGAAAACTAACCTTTATTACAACTGCATAGGATACCGCAGTGGGCGTTCTAGTGTTACCGAAGTAGTGGTTACCCAACTAACATGCAATTTGTGAGTAAAAATTAAAGAGTCTACTCAGATTGAAGTTGGCTGAGACAATGTGAGTCATAAAGTACGTTTTTTTTATGTTAACACAAATTAAAACTAATAGGTATATACATGAAAAAAACCGGCCAAGTGCAGTCGGAAAATTGTTTTTCATAGAGTTTGTATGAAACACAAAGTTATATTTGCAGTTGATAAAAATGTGCAATATCTCAAAAACTACTAGTTCGATCTCATTCAAACCAATTTTCGTTGAAATTTCGTCGTTCAGAATAAAGTGGCTGTGACATACGGACGGAAAGACTGACAGACTTGACGAAACTATAAGGGTATATACCCTAAAAACTTCAAACCTTCGTATTAAAAAACGAAGTCCTTTCTATGTGGCAAGGATGCGAATTTATTATTTGCCAAAATACAAGTATTATGTTTTGAAATATTTATTTGACATATTGAATTCCTAACTAAATATACTACTTACACTCCATGATGAAATAACTTGGACCCTACCCTAGTTTGTAAGTACTTTCTGAAGTATGTTAAAATATCGCAAAATTGCAGAATTTGGACACTTTTTCAAATGAACTTGGCATACGTTGAGAAGTTTAATGTCTATATATACAATACATATTTCAGAGTCAGTTAAACCGTATATTGCAAACATTAGCTTATTAACTAACCAACCGTCTTAAATAAAGTTCTTGTAAATATTATGTTTGACAAGGTGACACAAATTAGGATAGTTTGTCTAACAAACAGTCAACAGCTGAGGCTCAGTGGGCCAAGGCGCTGTTAATCGGAGCTATTTCAACAACAATAGTTATCACGTTGGTAGTAACTTAGGTATGATGGTAGAATAATCATCCGTACGGGGTCAGTGTCACTATGAAATATATAGAAGTGGTAGAAAGGTATGTTATCATAACTTCAAGAGTAGAAAAAAAATCATTTTCTCGTTGAATAATTTACAAGCAATTGATGGTAGCAAAAAGGAATCATGTTTTTATGTGGACGTATCTTATTGACGCAGTATTTTTATGAGGATTGGGATTGAAATTTCATTGCAAATCTTGCGTAACATTTTAATTTTGAAATAAAATTGCGTTATCATTAAAACACTATCAAAGCCTGCATTAATCTTCTAACTCAAAAATGAAAAGGTCAGACATAGATTTTTGAAAGAGTGACTGAAATCAATTTTTGCACCATCAGGATTTGATAGGTCGATCATCCGATAAATACTTAATCGTAATTTGATTGATGGTTGTTGCAAGTTCTAAAGGTAAAGTTCACAATGTCACAGGTTACACAATGTGAGTTTGACTCTAACAACTAAATGATAAGACTTATGAAATGCAGATAAGCCTGCAAACCTATAATACTAATTAGCTGTGAGTAAGTATGTGTGCTAGGGCTGTGCTGTAGGCTGTGGCGGATAGTAAACGGCCAGCAGATATTGTGGTGTCACAGGTGGCAGATAGTGAACGGCCACCAGATATGGTGACAAACCCCCGACCAAACAGCTGCAGGATTACTTATATGTAGTGGGGAGTCTAGTGGGACACGGTTCTCTATGAAAAGCTACAATATTCAGTGACGATCTTGTGCCATAGCGAGTAAACGCCGGAAAAAAACTTTATCGGCAAGAGCCTAGCTTTTAAAGTTGATGATGATAAATCGGTATGTGGTAATTGAGTTTTTGTAATGCTGGTATGAGAAATCCTTTTGTTACTTTCTTTGCCTTCAGGTTTATTTGTATTTTAGGCAAGTATTTATCATTTTAGCAATAAATCATCTGAACACAAAATATGGAAAAATGGCAAGAATAAAACTATAAGCCCTTGGTACGGACGACAGCACGTCAAGGTAAACACGGTGGTATCTGATGCAGTTGTAATAAGGGTTAGTTTGCAACGAAAGTGGGTAACTTGATGTGCTGGCGACTGTACTTACAGTTTTCTTTTTAGCTTTTCTTTATAGCTGTATAAAAATAACAGATAATAGGGCTTCTCTAGTAGACTTAGTATCGCGCATAATCAAGACGTTATTTTCAATTACTTAATTTAGTAGTAAAATTGATTTTTTGATAATCTTTAGAATGCTTATCGATTTAAATACCCACCTAGCGGATTCCAAATTATCTTTATGTAAGTATACCTCAATAGATTATAACTCAAACGGTCCAAGACTATACGGCAATTAGCCAGCTACACTTGACAATCGCTAATTGGTAAATTAGTTTATTACCCATTGTCATAAGCAATAACCAGTAAGTACTTAAGATAAAATGTGTGTTGCATGCTAAAACATTCTAGTTACATATACCTAAATAATATGCGCCGGACAACACACCAATTGTCGTGGTATCGAATTCGAAGTAAGGAATTTTCTTACTTGTATTACGAATACCAGATAACGATTATGATGGAGGCGTCTCCCATAAATACTTAAATACATATAAACATCCATGACATAGGTACAAATGTTCGCGCTCATCGCACAAACATTTGCCGCTTGCGGGATTCGGACCCGCGACGGCTGCCGTAATAGGGGCGCTAACCACTACACCAAACGCATCGTCAATATGTGTAAATAACTACCTAATAGGAGATCCCAAACTAAAAGACCATATCCAGTCATCTCAAAATCAGTGTCAACTATCGAAGGAAAATTTGAAAACGACAAACGTCTAAATTAACTATCAGCGTCCTAGTAGGCCGCAAAATGCTCTACTGAATCAAAAGACCGGGGGTCAATGGGGAGACCTCTTATTTGTATGGTAAAGCATTTCTGAGACTTTTTTCATCCGTCTTACACATTGTCGCCCCATGTTATAATAAGTTTTAGTACTAATTCTTCTTTAAATAGGTTTGAAAATTTACCGTCGATAGATATTACATGTCTAATAATAGATAATAACAGTAACACACGAAATGATTGATTATACTCGTATTCCACGCATGAAACAACTGATGTTGATATGAAGATAACGATATATTTATGACGACCTAACTAAAGAAATCTCGTAACATAAAGCAAGATTACGAATGTCAAATATTTCTCATGGTCCGGATGAACGTCGTAATAATTTACAATAAAATATGTAATGGCGCCTTGTGTGTAATGAGAATGCCCAAAACCATCGATACTTATTTTGAGCTTATATTAATAAAATTACTTACCAACAGTTTGATTTCTTAGTTTGTTATCAATACGAAGTGATTTTGGAATTTCTGCAACACTGTAAATAAAGTAAAGTCTAATCAATACTTCAGTAGAGTGAATTGATATATGCGAATTCCACTTTGTAAAATAATATTGCTACATTTACTTTACTAGTGATGCATTACATTCATTTACTTAAACAAATCCGAACAAACAATAAAATATAATGCTCCCTGAGTCAATTCTTTTGATCGCTTTTAATTTATCGATATTAACTGTATCGATACCCCCCAAGACTACCTTACCACGGAAACGAAAGTGATGTTTCAATATTACAACTTTTATAAGTACGATAAGTGTGCTTTAGTGCTTGAGATCTTTATGATCATTTCCCCGTGTAAAGCTTTTAAAATTATCATTTTAATCCCCTATAGAATAAATACTTTAAAAATTATGGTACATTTTTCACGCTTTAAGTAATGTCAACTTGTTAAGTAATTAAAAGCAGAGACCTACTGAGGTAGCTCCAAGATTATTGTCAAAACGTTTTTTTTAATCAGAAACATAATTATGGTCACCCCATATAATACTTATTGATGAGATTGATTTATTTAATGAAAATTATAGGTGCTTATAACAAAATTTAAGCAGGTAGGTGCAATTTTCCAATTTACTACTATTAATGCTGTCGAATGTATGTTTTGATGATATTATGATAATTATATTATTATATAAAATATTTTAAATGTATAGATAAAAATATAAAGCTACTAATGTACACTTCTAAACTTGGATAGGTATAATGGTCATCGAATAAAATAATACTTGGAATAAAGGAATAGTGCAACTTTCTAAAATTAAACTTAGTATTGTTATAGTAACTTACTTAATCTTTCAACTTTTTCATCTTTATCTAATGTTAACTTATTATCATTCAATGGACGGATAAAGTTATTTAATTAGAAATTGTGAATCAGGTCGTTAAAATAATTATTACTTCTTAAATTAGATGATGTTTAGGTAATTATTATACCACACACAACTTCAAATACCCAAGTTGGTGTCAAGAACTTCGACTTGACTGTGCCATGATAGTTAATGGCATGAGGGACATGAACCAAAGAGGTCACGCAGTATAAATGTGGCATTCATTTGTTTATGTTTATGTGTTAAGTACTACATGCTAGTTGGTAGTTATAAATCTGTGACATTCAACACGTATTTAACAGAAACAAAACTTGGTAATTACCTGAATTGATGTAGAAGTCCTTTTTAAATTATTTTATTCTTTATTCCACAGATTAAAGAAAGTACAAATGGCGGACTTAATGCTTGAAGCATTCTCTACTAGTCAACCTTTTTTATTATGTTATTTACTTATCAGCTGCCATTATTTAAACTTGACTAAAAAATAATCACTGGTTCACTGTTGTAGGTGTTTCTCTATCGATTGAAATAAATAAAGTATTTCTTAAAGTCGCCTTGTTCAATAATTTAAAACGAGGATAACTTTTTCAACAACAATTAAAATGCATGATTGCATTGTAATGGGCAATAACCACGCTTGTATCAGCAATACCATTATCTTATGACTACATTTTAAATTATGCAAAGGAATAAAGTCATACAACCACGGAAGGAATAAGTTATGTCTTTTAATCAACTTTTCAATTCAAAAAGGGCTTTTATTATTTTTTTAGTTCATTGTAATAAGATTGTGTTTTCAACTTTTTTAAAGACATTCCGGACTAATGCAAATATTACAGCGGGTTTTGCGACCACCATGCTTTTTTTACAATGCAAGGGCAGAGGAATTTTTTTGGAAACAGCCAGCGTCCGTGATACAAGATTGGACCAGATTGGTGCCCTATAATTATTCACAAGGGAACTTCCTCACATTCACCGAATGTAGATAACGCGATCCTATTGTTTTCAAAGTGGATGCTACCAACGACAATGGGGGTAGGAAGAAACTCTATATTTGTGTTTAAGATAGAGAATGAGTGGATGGGTATGTGTACGAGTACAATACCTACACGCAATGTGTATTTGATGATGCGTTTGAAGGTTTGTTAAATAAATTGAGCAAAGAACCTTGTGTGATGGTGAAAACGTAAACTACGAGTAGCCATGAGGCTTAGCTAGCAATGATAACAAAGGTCAGTTAAAATCAATTTGCTTAAAAACACCTTTTTATAAGTACCGTTGTAGGGGTTTAAGAAATAGCCTAACTAGATATTTAATTTAAACTTCTACAGACAACGCATAAGTAAATTTTATTTAGTAACTTCACTTTTTTTACCCTTTCAGAAGCCTTTTCTGATACTATATCTTCAGCCTGCTGCTCTGCCAGTACCGATGTTGCAGCCACTGAATATAGTAGTTTTAAAAGAGAATCACCCGGTTCTTTAGCTGCAGTGTGGAAGCCAAAAGGGAAACCACCACTCAATTTTCCCTAATTTGGAAAAAAAACCATTTTACCAGTTTAATGATGAACTTCTCTATCTACTTACGCTTAGTCAGCGTTACAAACTTGAATGGTCAACGAGTGACCAAACCCAAAAGACTTAGGATAGGAAACATTTACGGATTACGGAGTAGGGAGAACCAGATAAAAATGACGTTGATTCTGTTTGCCCCAATCTGGAACACGAATTATCTGGACACTGGCATTGGAGATAAATCGCTAAATAAGTTGCAAAATTATTTGAAGATAGAAAACTGTAACCATGTGATATTTCCAATGCCGATCCAGCTGAACCGGGTTCCAAAGACCCTACTCTGACGATGTCCGTGTTTTAAATACTTTACATCTCGCGAGTGAGAATCTATTTCCCGATAATACGGACACTAGAGTAGTGGGCTGTTCTCACTCTTTCGCGCAGTCATTTTTATCTGTTTTCTCCTTCCTCAGATGTGCACGAACTGGCGCGTCAGAACAAGATTACGAAGCAGATCCTGGAAGCCTTCATCCAGAAGAAACTTGGCCTGTCCAGGGGGTACGTGAGACCACCGTCTATACAAGACATCATCCCAATGAACATGAAGGAAGAAAGAAGGACGAAAAATCAGGAGAAAGAGGAAGATCAGACTGAGGCCCAGGAGTACCCAGAAGATGATAGCTTGCAAAGCGTTGAAAGTGAACAGATCGACTCTATTTATTCTGAAGGTAGTGGTTTTGATGCTAAAGCACATTAAGAACTTTTGTATGCACTATAAAAATCAAAGTATTATCTAGGTTAGGGGGTATCGACTGAATTCTAATCCATTCCTAACCATAGGGGCCTCACTATCGACAAATATGTATTCACTAACTAAACGAATTATTCAAAAACTGAACGTCATTTCGTATGAAGTATGTGGCAGAAAACACTAACCTGAACTTATTTTGACATTGTGAAACAGGACGTTCTTTGTTTTTTTTTTTAATCGCATACCTCTATCGCATTTATTTTATCATTGAAATGACATTATTTATCTGTTATTACTAACCATTACAAAACACTTAATTGATACAAAAGTGCACCTTTTGTGGAAAATCTATATTTTTTATTTGGTAGACTATTTACCTAATATGCTTGTTTTTAAATGGCAGATGGGCCCGATAGTCACGTGTTTTTGCCACTATATAATTTGTTTTTTTGCTTTTCCTTTACCGTCACATAAACTGGCCAATAAATAAGGTATGAGTTAATAAGAACTTTCAATGCGTCCAGTTAAATACGCTGTTATTTGAAGATTCACAAAGCCAAATTACGTGCATACATCAAAAAAATAAAAATAAAACCATGGTGACACCTCAAACAACAATAACAATCCAGCTCTAATGTTGGTCATAAAATTTGGTATTTAAATGTCAAATCTAAACCTAGCATTGTTCTTTAATTCTAGACTTCCATATAGATACCTAATCATAATGTCTTTCTGCAAACTTTCTATTTATAGATAGATATTATATCAAGCTTGGGAAATTTTTATTTTTATAAAAATAATATTATCAGCTAGATATGTAACATGTCCATAGTCTTTCAATTGGGTACTTGACTAATTCACCAATAACTAGCAATTCTAAGACCCTACTATAATATAGAAGATTATATACATTTTAATTAATTACACAAAGAAAATATAAAACAAAGACAACTATAACGTTATGGTTTATTAAAGTACAATACTATTTCTTAGGCAGTTGATGGAAAAAGGGGTCTTGGGGCGGTTCGCGCTAGTGTTTCGAACCGCGGTGCGAATTGCACAACGGCTCTTTCTAAGTGACCGCTTTGAATCAGCCAAGACTTTTTGAGAGAGGTCGTAAAAAGTTGTCAACGATTGTAATTTTAACGAAAGTCCGAAATCGTTCAATGTTGTTTTTTTATTGAAGCTGTTGTATGTGAGATTCGATATGCATTTTGTTAAAGCTATCTACAAATAAATACAATAATGAGTTCCATGCTTTAAACAGTTTCGTTTACAAGTGCAATCTATAATAATAAGTAGAAGTGTACTACTTATGGTCGAAACTCATCCACGGGAAGGTCAATGTTTGAGCCAAGGACTCACTAGGTTCATACGAGTAGGTACCCACTAGGCGGGATGCAATAATGCGGTAGCAGCACAGACAAAAAGTAAAAGTCTGAAACCAGTCAAGTTGATTCTTTTTGAATAGTTTCAGCGCATCGCAAAGGGTTTTGTGCAGACAACACTTTTGTATTGGAAATAAATGCACATTGCATTTCATCAATTATTCGAGAGGCATTTATTTTGCATGTATTTTTTTTTATATAGCTGCATCTTGCGTTTATTTTTCCAATTCCGATTCTCGCTATTTTAGTATCTATGCAGGATTGCAGGCAAACTGGTTTTAGTTATTTTGACTTCAAGATTTTAATTTTTATTTTTATTTTCATAACAATAGTATAGTCCTAATTGTTTTAAAATCACTTGCTTTCGAATTGTTCGACCTACTGTTAATGTATGCCTAAAATGCAATGTGACTAGGCACATATCATGCTTATAAGATAACTAACATTAGAATACTTAACTTCCCTATTACACATTTAACGTAATCGTGAGATTGTAATATATTAAGAGGCTGTTATTCTATCGATAACTAAGCACTATTATAACCATATATAACCAAAAATAATTTAAATATGAACGTATTTTTTTATGAAGTATTGGATAACGCTGACTAAAACTTACTAAGACATTGTGAAACAGGCCGTAAAAGTATAAGAAGGCATGTGTTGTAGTTAGTAGGAGTGGTTCGCCAACCCATCAAAACAGCTAACTACGGAAATAACATCAAGACCATCACATTATTATTAACGGGGTGGTTAGTATGGCTAGTTTAAGTTATAAAGCGCTTGCATCAGTCCGAATATCGAAGCCAGACAAAAATTGCAAATGCATTCGTATTTTAAGGTTGCAATTTCGCCATTATTTCCAAACTTGCAATAAAACCAGCTCTCGTGCAACTATAAAATTAATAAAATGACTAACCTATAAAACTAAAATAGGGTCCGCCACCTATTAAATCCCAAAGGGATAATCAGATCAGACCGTGTAAATGTCAGTGTTGGGGTGAATGCCTGACATTCACCACCCATCTGTAGATATATCGAAAGACCTGTATTCCCGGATCAGTAATAATAATTTGAAGAACTTATCTGATGCGACTTGGCAGACGATATTGATAATAACTCGAAATATCACAATCTGATGCATCTTGACGTTCACGATTTGTTGCATGTATCTAGAAAGATGACTCGCACTCAGAGCTATGGTTATATTGGTAAAGGTATATAAATAACAATTTCTTCTGACATTTGCGTTAATGCGACCGAGATAAAAATAGTTTAAAAAAATAAGTTGTCTTTTAACCATCTCCTTTCGCAAAAATTGAATAACATATATACACCAATACGCTACTAATACATGGTACACTATATTGATATACCATAATTTACAGGGTATTGGGGCGTTTCGCACCACAATGTTTTCGGACCGCGGGGTGAATCGCACAAGTGCTGTTTCAGAATGGGGTTATTTGCACCGCAGTGGTTCAGCGGTGCCGGTGATGAGTCGCATTTGAAAAGATACTTAGGACGATTTGCACTGCCTCGCCACTGGGCGGTGCGAATAATCCAATTCTGAAACAGCACCTGGGCGATTCGCCCCGCGGTCGTCGTATAACGAGTAAGTCGTGTAAGTCGTTAAACACCCTAATACCCATTTACATGATCATTTTCAGATCAATCCATAATTGTATCCACTCCGCATTGGTTTATTGATGGAATCTAGTTATCATCCGATTTCCCTTGTGGCGTTGGTAATGAAGTGGATTTCCCGTAATCTACCAATCTTGCAAATTACCCCACGGAAAAATGAGAAATGGTGGCAGACGACCAAATTTTTGTTGCAGACTACAAGTTTACCATTTAAAATTAAAATACATTTATAAACCGGATTTACAAAAGATACCAAACTTAGCGAAGGCAAGCCAAGAGAAAGATTTTAAGCATACAAATGTAGATGACAACAAACACTAAAGCTCAGTTCAAAGGAAAGGCACCAAAGAGTTCCAGCAATTCCATTTTAATTTGAAACCTAACTTCCCTATCTTAATTCCCTGGTTTTAAGGCTTTAAAGCTGAACATTGCGCCACAATCTGCAAAGTAATCCGGCTGACAATAGTTCCCGCTTGGGATCGGTGGAGGGCTATCACCTAAGTCAATGGCTTTCTCATTACAATCGGGTAATCTCCTGCTATCACCAATAATTCGACGACCTCAATATTTTTGGCTTCAATTTATAAAAGCTCTGTAAACAGTAAGAAAAATATGATGTCATAGTTTCAAATAGTAAATCTATGGAAGAACAGCGTTTTGGCAATTAATTTAAAGTACTACAGCGATTGGTGGTATCAACTAGCCTATTACCATTGACGTCATAACAATAGTCCTAAAAATATATAGAAAGAAGAAGTTAGTAACTTAAATCAGGGTCGCAATTTATAAGGCGCGGAATGTACCATGTCAAAGTAACAAAGTTGTTTTCTGCAAGAGGTTCCTCTCAATTGTGTATTTGATATGGTTCTTTCATGCTACTTATGATGAGCGTAGGTTCAATTATTTGGTAGCGCTTATAAAATATGCTTTCACACGGTTGACGGAGTGTATGCATTTTTGTTGTAAGCGCACAATTGTACCGAAGCAGTTTCCGACAAAGCAAAGCGAAGCAGTGGTCACTTTTTTTGTTTCTGCCTACATTAAATTAACTAAAGCTGTTTTATATGTAAAATTTGGATTAAATTCATATATCAACCGCTCACAAGGTATGTAATACCGCTGCTACGGGACTGAAAGAAAAATCGCAAAGGCGACTCGTTAGGCGGACTGCCCCATTTTTGCTTTTTTTCGCGGTTGCTGGTACGTTTGACCAGTGATGTGACGTGATATGCCCAGGTGCATCCATCCATTATGATCCATAACAAAAATAACAAAGATGTCTTTGAACAAAACTATTTACGCACCGAGACACGACACAGTATTTATAGCATTGTTTAAAGACGCAAAAAAATAACTTAGCTTAAGTAATGACAAAAAACATAATATTAAAATATTGTATGGAATGAGTGCTGTCAAGAGTAAGAATTCTAGATTATTAAGTAATTGCTCGTCTATAAATACAGGGGTTAGTACTTCGGGGTATTAGGGCGTTTCGCACCACGAGGTTTTTTGGACTGATCGCCCATTTTGTTCACACAGCAGGGTTTAATGAAATGAGTCTATTCAAAAGATACCTTGGGTTATTTGTATCGCTGAACCCCATTTTGCAATAGCACGATTCGCACCCCGCGGTTCTAAAAACCTTCGGTGCAAAACTCCCCAATACCCTTATGCGTAAAATAACATTGCCAGGTGGATGCTACTAAAAATAAAAATAATAAATAAAACTACACAGTTCTGTTCACTATTCATTTATTTTGTTAAAAGCTCTCATCAAGCAGGTCATTAAGTGACAGGAAAGTCAAGATTCGTAGGTACATCGCTGATTGTTCAATGATAAAAAACATACAGCCACTTAGAAACAGTGGCGCATTTTTCCCTAACCATCTACTTCATATATCTATATAGGGTGTCAAGTTTGGCAGGTCGCCAACCAGGTGAGCCTCGGTCTCTGTTCGGCTAACAATTAGCAGAAATGGGAATCATCATTTGGCAACACAAAGGTATAAGTTAACAAGAATTGGATGACGCTAAATGTCACCAATAGTACTCTCAATGTCAATAAGTAAATATCACAGTGTTACTTTTCTTGAAATAAGTAAGTTTGTAACCAAATTCCCTGTAACGAAATGTCGTGAATTCAACTTTAAATAATCTTTGATAACTTTTTGTTTTCAATCAGTGCAATGCAATACTAATTTAAGGACTTATTTGAGTAAAAATCTTAAAAGATTCTCCTGCGCCAAAGTTACTTTTAAATAGCATCCTCGCTGCTGGCACAATATTCCTATATACAGGATGGTAACATAGAGGAGGAGGTAATATAAAAACCCCAGGTAAAAATGGCAACGCTTCCATGTGTATTTGACATCATTACTCGTATAGAAACAGAAAAAATTAACCCAGAGTTAGCTAATACCAAGTAAGCGCAAATGGTCTTAAAGTATTATAAGACCTCTGTAATTTAACGTAATGTTGACACAGTTTTTATTTTGTTGTCATTGATTTATTGGCCATTGGGTGACTCTATCAGTGACCTTTAATTCTGCCCGGTCTCTGTTGTGGGCATCTATAGTGGTTTATTTGGTTTTTAAATCTAATATTCTATTCTATTTGTTTCAGGTAGGAGCAAAAAGTATCCCACCCCGCCATTTGAGCCCGAATTGGACAGTTATCGTAAGATATCTATACTAATATTATAAAGCTGAAGAGTGTTTGTTTGTTTGGATAATTTCAAGAACTACCGATAAAAAAATATATTGTGTTGGATAACTTATTTATTGGGAAAGGCTGTAGGCTATAAAACATCACGCTGCGACGGGAGGGGAGAAAGAAAATTCCAAACGTGCGAACGCATTCGCGGGGGACCGCTAGTTTACTATAAGTTTTAAAATTTCCATCTCAGATAACGTCTGTCGTCATGACCATTTCTTATTTATCTTACTCCTAATCTTGAAATGTTCACTGTACCTATCACGAATTATTATAACAATACATTCAAGTATTTGTTCATCGAAAACGCTCATGTTGACGCAACACATTTTATATGGAACTGAATCATAGCTCCAAAATTGAGTTATCTATCCATATTGTTACCAACTCCTTGACTGTAAGAGTCTCGTTTTAAAATATCTTCGATCGTTGATCGACCTTTAATAAGTCTGATAAACATATTATTTTTTGCAACATAAGTATGTTCTTTAATTTATTTAGAGAAAAAAAACATCTGCAAAAACAACTCGATGTTTTTTTTATTGAAACGACTTTTCCTTAAGGACGTATTTATACATTTTCCACAACATATTGTCCCAAAATGGAGAACCTTTTTGCAAAAAGCTAATCTCTTAAAATTTTGTATTTTTTTATGGATTCTGAATTCTGATACGAGCCCTCTATCGAAAGGGTTTATTTAAGTCATTTCCTTTTAAAAAAACTGATTTCTTAATCAGTCAGTTACCTGACTCACCAATGACTAATAACTTAATTGACAGTTGATATTTATGATTGACAGGTTTACAATTAGAAGAGATTAACTCTTTAAATTACAATAAATAACATTTCAAAAGGTCACACACAAACATAAACTAAAGATTGAACTTGGATTTTTTGTTAATTTAAATTGTCTAGGAGTTTTAATGTCAGCGGAAATAATAATACTTAACGGAAAATAGTTTAAAGATGACGTGATTAACTAAAATGATATCTATAATAATAATTAACTAAATAACTACCTCAGTTCTTGATCAATTCTCGTCTACCCAACACATCGGTAGAAACTTCTGCAAAAACTCCAAAACGACCTATAATTTAGCCCCACAGAGAATCTATTTTAAAGCATTTGCTATTTTTCAATTTTGACACAATTAACAATTTACCTATACATTTGTGGCTAAATTGAAAACGTTAAAATGCATTCCCAGGGCGGCTCAACAGTAACTATAGTTCGAACGTTTTAGGTCTACTACGGAACCCTCTGCATTTGGTATAATACTTACACTTTTCTGTCTCATTCACATAGACCTGTGACTTATGTCAATCTATCGACATCAGTGAGTCTACACGACGTGACATTTCATTGACAATGGTAACAAGCATTGAACTATTGCACGGTCTGACCTGAAATATGATTTTAACATTTTTACACCACTGTAACCACTGGTTCAAGTTCATATCACATCTATACATCTGACACTTAGATGGTTCAAGACACGAAGATTAAACACTTTACAAACATTGAAGCAGGTGATTGAACTTTTAAATAGCACCATAAAATATAGGTATTGGTTGATTAACCAAAAAGCTACTCCTTCTTTAGTTATGTTACGGCTTTTCTATTTAAAATAACCTTCGAAAAATTTCTTTAAAAAGTCATATCAAGATTGTTTACAACATTCGACAAAGAAAAACGGACTTTACTTCCAGGTCAGCTGCATTTACTGCATCAAAATTGTAACTGTATGTTATTGAAGATTTGAAGCTTTATACAAGTACTGTATAAGATGGAGTCTTAAACAAAGTATTGTCTTAAGACTTCATTCATAAACATGAATAACTTTTACTATGGGTCCAAGAGTGAGTAATTTTACTTCTATTATTTTAACACAAGTTGTTCATATTGATTAATGGAGTACTTACTTTAAAATTTGGGAACTTTTCATAGAGTTGCACTGCATAACTTTAAGCGTTTAAGGTACTTAAACCTATTCATTTAATTAACACCTATTATAAAACATACTCACTTGTATGCAAGTCGTGTTAACTATTACACGTTAATTAACAACGGATATTGTGTGATTCATCGCGGATACAGCTTTCATAGTTGATATGTTGTGTAAGAGTAAGGGCCGGTTTCGTGGTCGACAGTTAACTCAATTACCGGTCAAAAGTTTTTACCAGCGGTAGAATAGTTAACGACTGTGCATGTTTTGAGAAAAAGATTCCTAAATCAATTGTAAGATTGGTGAAGGTAGTTTTCGTTCATAGCACGCTCAAACGTAATTACTCTTCCAATGGTAACGGCTTTTAACAATTACTTGAGTTAACTATCGATTACAAAACCGGCCCTTAGAGTAGCGTAAGCACCATAGATAAATAAGTAAATAATACATTGGTCATTCGTAAAACACTGACGTAGGCACAAAATACTTAGCGTACTTTCTGAACCGTGTAATAAACTTGAATGAAACTAGTTTTCTACGTCATACAATTTGTTAAATTGATCGTGAAACGTTTGACTGAATAATAGACAGTTATAACAAGCTGACTGAGTTGTTACTACAGTTAAATTATACGCAGTAGGCTCACTCTTTTCCTATATTTGATCTGTGATTGATGCTGACTAGTCATGTGCAGTTAAAGTTTGATCTGATTGCTGCATTACATTTAGCTCTTCGTAGAACTTTACTGCATATTTATACTTTAAATAGCAACAACAGCAAAAAGCAATAAGTACAGACAACATGCACGTAAAGGTAAACACTGCGGTATCTTATGCAGTTGTAGTAAGGGTTAGTTTTCAACAAAAATGTATGACCTGATATGCTGGCGACTGTACAACAGTAAGGGTTAGTCAACAGGCTTCCAATGGGTATCGCTTAGCTTAGTTTTGTAAACCCATAAATAAACATAATTATGAATAATAGTAAGTCTTCTTAATTCACGTACATTGTGGCATATTATGTAGGTAACATGTTTGCTGGGACAGATGTGTGATTTACCCGTTTATGTAATTCTTGACGAAAGAAATACATAAACAAAAGGTAGTAGTGGTATTTTAATGGCTACCTAGGTCGATGAAAGAGGTCTGAAGTCAAGGCTAACGTAGCTAGTTATTTGCCGAAAATATTTAAGTGGCGTACGAATTTAATCAACATGACCTTTATTCAAGAAATGTATATCTATCTGAAATACAGTATCTCATGTTAACTTGAGATTTAAATTCGTGTGATACGTGTAGGATAAGTTAGTTTTTTTCTGAATGTGTACACCTGTAATACATTTCTCTAGCTAGACGCAAAAGACAAAAGGATTTACGTTTGTGCACCGTAACTATTACTCGTTTCGTGTTTGCATTTTGTATGAAAACCTAATTAAAAAGATTTGTAGTTGTTTAAACTTAACACCGTTTTGAACTGAAGACTATTGTTTCTTTGTTATTATGACACAGTTTTTATGCAATTTGTGACATTACTATAACTGCTCACAGTAACTGAGATTTGACATTTGAATCATTTCACTTTATCGCCTAAAATAGTAGTGGTCATACCATCAATGTTGCCACATACGCGCAATAAATGCTGACTATGTTGCCCCTAAACGAGATACATAGCACATTTGATAATAAATCACAAAAAAGTCAAGGATGTCGTTTTCGTACAAAACAGACATACTGGACATGGGTCGTAACAGGTAAAACTGAATACCTGTTACAGCTGTTCCTGTTATCAAAAAATACCTGTTCCAAATACCTGTTACAAAATACTCCCTGTTATTTTCATATTCAGTCACAAATAACTACTTATTACATGCAGTAGATACAAGGCTTCTATACTAAGTGAAGTTTGCGTTTCGGTAAGTTATTCTTTAGACAGCCACATAAAGAATGCAGATTCATTTTCAGAGAAAAGGTACAGGAGTATATAAAGAATATGTATTTATTATAAACAGCATAAACATCAAAATACAATTAAAAACTTTCCTTCATGCATATCAGGCTTAGAACTGTCAGTTTGCAACGCTATATACTTATTTATCAAATTTCTTTTAATTTATATAACAATTTCCGTCATTTACTACTACGATCGCGGTGGTCAAGTGGAACGTTAAAGTGGGTGTTCGTGGACGTGGTCGTCGCGGTCGGCAAGTGTAACGCATCCAACCTCAGCTGATTGTCAGAATCACTTTATCCTTGTAGTCCGCTAGGGGCGCTGCCAAACTGCACGTTCGGAAACAAGAATCAAAAATAAAAATATTTACATTTCGTCTTGTTATTTATTACAGAAAAGAGACCTTACTTTAATTATATTCTATGTTTATGGAAAGTTATTACCACTAGCAAACTTATTACTTGTACAAAATTTTGAAAGATCTTCAAAATAACGTGCAGTTATTTTTTAATGTCATATGTATATTCGTTATTATTATTTGTGTTTCCGAACGTTTTATCAAGAAAGTTAAGAAACTAAATTAAATATGTCATAGTTGATTAAACGAAGTATTATGTCAAGTGACTACCACACTTTCCTGTATTTTAAAATACTAGGTGCTTCTCTTTCAAATGTACTATGGAAGAAAGAGAAGAAAGATCAGTGTTGTAAAGAACCAAATAACAAAGACACTTGGTATGTTTGGTTGACAAAGCGTAAAGGGGTCAACTTTATTTTGTCAGGTAAAGATATGAAATACTAGGTGCATCTCATTCTAGCCGCTAGAAAGCCACGGGAAAGAAAGAGACGCACCTAGTATTTATCAGATTGAACAGATAACAGCGCGTGAAGTGTGTTGGTACGCTGCGTACTCATAACAGTGGGTACTGGTAACAGTGACTTCATAGAACAGATATTTATCTTTCGAGGAACAGCTGTTACGCCCGATATTTAGATACTTGTTATAAATACCTGTTACGATAAATACGCCTCATCGCTATACTGGATTCTATGCAACAGATTATTCACTTATTTTACATACTTATTTAGAGTTTTGTAATATCTAATCGAATTTTGTAATATCTAATCTAGCTAGAAATCATCTCAGATTCAATGGAAAACTGTTTTTGAATGAAAACTCACCTTTTGAACTGAGCACCTATGAATATTTCAAGTTCCTAACTGTTGCCACTATTAATAACGTTTTTTTTTTGTATGAGAGCCTTAAACATTTGTTTTATTAAATCTTTAGCTGCAGATATACAAAATTAGTGAAAAATGCAACTGTCTAGCTATCGTGGTTCTTGCATGAATACAGCCTGGTGCCAGACAAACGGATGGACGGACAGACAGCAAAGTCTTAGTAATAAATAGGTTCCCGATTTTACCCTTAAGTACGGAACTCTAAAAACACTGAAAAGAAGACGCATTTCTTCTTATGAAAACTTTATTGAAGTGTATTAGCTTTTTTGGATATCGATGACCATAAAAACCAGTTATAAACATCTGACAAAGGTTCATAAATTGAAATTAAGCAAAAAAAAACACAGCGATGAGTAACGAATATTAATATTCTGTAGCGTTAAGTGTAATAAACTCTTCTCAGAATGGAAATAATTGGTTAATCGTTGATGGGTGCTGATTACAGCTGAAAGAAATAAAAAGTGAAGGTCTATGGTCTCTCTAGCTGGGCTTTGGACTTAAGACCTTGCCCTTTACAGATCATTAGCCTTAAATGTGCTTCAACCGACTCAAAGACTGGGCTTTAAATACAGCCTACTTTATTTATGTATTTATTTAAACTCAAAGGTGCACGGGCAAAAACTGTGATGAACGATGATTGCTTATAAGGTTTTTTTTTAATGTACTACAAAGATGTTACTGCAGCTTGATTAACTTTATAGTCAACAGTACAATTATTATGAACCTTATAACTAGACAAAGAATTGATATCATAAACCATTTAACAAATGGAATAGAAATGTTTTTTTCTGTCTCCTTCTGTCTTTGTAATTTTTAATTTGTGTGTGTCAAATAAAAAAAAATGCTAAGTTATGGTAGGTTGTTAAAATTTCAATCAGGCTGCAATGTTAAAAATAGATGAACTGTGATATTATCAGATGGCATTTGTTTGATGAAGGGTAAAAGGTGATTTTCGAACGACAGAGAGCTTTTTTTCTTTTTAATAAAATAGTTACATCAGCGGTGATTCTCACGGAGCCTTGTAAAGGTCATCTAAATAGGACTGTGGGACGAGTTGTTTGCGCCATCTCCGATGAAGATCGAACACGCTTGACCACAAGAATGTGGCTTCTATCCGAAGGTTGCAAAAGCTCTTTTAACGCAGTCGGACCTTAGTAGATTCGGTACAGCCGCGGCGCGCACGCGCGTTTTCAAACGTTCTCTTTTTAAATATTTCCCGCGCGTTCCTTTTTTGAACCGTTTCGCGTCAAAATTGCCATAAGTGATGTGCTAACTGTGATTGGTTATAGGTATTGGATATCGAGATTTCAGTATATATTTTTTGATACTTTCGTGATGTACTCATTTGAATAATGATTTTTTTAAGAATGGGAATAATGTCAACCTTGACATTCGTGGGTTTTTAATTTTGCCGATTAGAATGCAAAATAAATGCGAACTTTAATTAAAGTCATCTCTATTTTAATTACTTTCATCTGTGTTAATTAAATATTCAGTATTATTTAAAAGAAAAATACGTGAAAAAAAGATATTAACCAGACTCTATCATTTAATATAAGTGGTTTTCGGATTCGCATTAAATACTTACTTCTTATTAAACACTAAAGAATACTTTTAATGGGTTGGCGTTGTGATAAGTTTATTGTAATAGTTTACAAATACTCCGTTACATGAAGTAAGTTAACTCAAAGGTTCTTTTTTGTAAGTTTTATGACAGCTTTTTACTTTTTAACTAACTTCGTGCAATGGAGCCTTAAATATCTCGTCTAAATTGCATTGACATGAAAACTTCGGTCAAAAATAACAACATAAACATATGAACATAACATTGTTATGTTTAATGTTGTAACACAGAACACCGGAACTGGTTAAACATAACTATAGTTAGGTACTACTATTTAGGTTTACGTGGCGGCGCGGGCGCTTTCACGGCAACACAATAAACCATGGAAGCCCACTTCCCTTCAAGCTACGACTGTAGGTTTTATAATAGCTTTGTTACATAACTTTATGTTTGTAAGCCTTTTATGTAGTTATTTTCAGGTTAGCCATCTAAAATCATAAAGTGTAGTGTCAGTTTATGAATGTATAACCTACTCTATTTAGAAAATAAAGGAAAGCCTTTTTTTTGGTCAAATAATTATATTACCATGGGTAAAACCCATTTCTTGATTTAATGTGATGAGTGGATCAACGTTCGGCCTTTGACAAAACCGCATAACTCGACCGGTTCCTTAGATTTTACGTCATGTTACCTCACAAACATTCGCATTTTATTCAGGCAATGTTTTTATTTATCATACAGGCATGTGGGACGTGCAGGAACACAGACACAGTGTCAGACGGACAGAAAACCTCTCTTTAACCGTTTCTCATATCAAAATTAACATACAGATATAGTAGTACCATCCACGAAGGCGCGCGCCAACATTCGTCATTATCATTAATAGTACATTTGTGCAAGCTTTTTCCAATTTTTCATGATGTAATATTTATTATAATTATTAAATGTTTCTTATTTAATATTTTATTATTTTCTATACATCCCCCAACCCGCGCTTTCCTCATTCAAAAATGAACGGCGCGCGCCTTCGTGGATGGCACTATCTATAGATTTACTCGTATTTGTAAGTTGAATTCGCGTTTCACTTCACTATTCACTCTCACTTTGCATTACATTTCAGGCTATATTTTTGGACTGGCATTCGTAGAAGATTATAAAATTTTAATTATTTCAATTACTTATGTTTTAAAATCCCAATAGAAAAGCTCGCTCCATTTATGCTTATTCGTAAAGCATTACTGTTAGGGAATGCTACCAACTTTTTGGTTGTACCTTTAATATGTTTATTAAATAACAGAAAAAATGAAATTTACATATAAATAACCCTTAACCTAAAGAATACATAAAAAAATAAGGAACTTATATCTACTATAAATTAAAAACATCTCCTAAATTTCTGCCTTGTAGCGCGGGGTGTGGCTACCCCGGACACGGCCGTCGAAATAAGAACCCCGCGGCGTCGACCAATCAGGCGGCCTGCTCGTTTTTTGACATAAGATTTGACTTTTAAATGACATTTTAATGTTTTTATGCGTATTTCCTGTTTCCGTTTAGTAGAAATAAAACTTTTGTGATGAATACGTGCATTTTTCTACTCTCTCCCGAATAAGTGTCCAAGAACCCCAAATATACTCAGGACTGAGTTAGGCCTGCGCTATAGCCTTTAATTAAATAATTCAATTAAACCTAGATTTGGAATCGACGATATAAATAAGATCTTTTATAAGCAGAATCAGAATATACCTATTGTTCTATAATTTAAAGCAAAATCTGTTTTTTCTACTCTGACTTTTGAAAAAAGAACTTTGCATAACACTGTATGCACAAGATTGGTTTACACGTTCAAAAGCCAGTTCTTAAAGTTAACGAGCAATGGGCAGGTTTTTATATAGATTTAGCGTTGCATAACGGCATTACTGCATGCATACTGTGCACGTACTCGTATGTGTGCAGGTCTAAGTAGATTTTATGCTAAAACACACCTTCTATAGTGGAATAGCCCATAGTGTTAGTGTATGGTTGGTAGATTTTATTCAAACAAATCAAAACGCAATCTTTGTCGCTACAAAAGGTTACATGACGATCGTCAGTAAGACAATTTAAAAAAAGACTAAATGTAAGTGGTTAAGCTTGACAGCATCTGAATTATTATTTGTTAGGTTTTTTTTACACTTTTGCACTATGTTGTCATCGTAACTACGTGGAACTTACAGCTTTAAAGTGCTTTCAAATTAAACAAAATTATAGTTTCTGAGTCGCAAAATTAATATTAAATCACGTAAGTACTCCTAACCTATGTGTGGATGATTTCCTGTTGCTTGCATGCGGCAGAACTAATTTCCTGAGACATCCAACCGGATGGTCATTCCACTTCGATATCACACAAAACCAAACCTATCTCCGTGCTAATAAATAAAATATGGTCACTTAAATACATAGTGGCTTTAATGCACCATATCATTATAAACATCCCGTAACGATTCAATTATGTTTTGATGGCTAATAAATATACCAATCGTAAAGCTGTAATCTATTAGTACCTTTTGAATATTGGATATTCACTTAAATTAATTTGAGGAGATTCATTCAGTCATATCATTTTAAGTGCTGTAATTTTGTCCCACTTCACTCTCCTTCTTTCTTACTCTCTTCTCTATTTATTTTTTTAAAATTACTGTTGCAGTGGTGATAGAGTTTGGTTATTTCGGCAGGAAGAAGCTCACAAAGTTTTTATGAGGCCAAATAAAAATAATCCACGCCCTCACTATGGGAATTTCTGATCTACGGACATTTGCTTACTTTATATTGTCTTAATTAGTTAAAATTAAGAGTCACCACACTCTCTTACAGTAGTAACAGAGTTTGGTGCGTGACCGGGACCAATAGCTTCCCCAATTTTTGTTTCAAGAAATAACTAAACTGCATTTTGTCCTGAAATCAACCACATTTATTGAAAAAAAAAGAAACACACATTTAATAGACAGCTTGTATCGGCTTTCCTGCAAAACCTAGGCTTTTTAAGTATACCTGCTGTACCTAGATACAGCAGTTTCCTTGCTAGCGTCCGAGTGGAAACGTGAATTTCCCGTTAAACGGAGAGAGGGGTAGCCATTACTAATGAAGTTCGACGGCCATTAATGTGATAAACCTGGCGAAATCCGCTCCCGGTGCTGTTGATTTAAACTTAACGTCATGTAAACAGTGCCGTAATGTTAAATTTCATAATAATTGATTAACTTTACGGAAGACAAGGACTGCTACTTGAAGGAAGGTATAGAAAGTGTAAATGAAATCTAAAGGCATCTTTATTCATTTGGCTTTTTTCATTACCAGACATTTCCATACTTGTAGGATTTAGTTTCATATTCAATAAGGCTGATGTTTACCAGCCATTATTTTACTTCTAGGTTAAACAAAACAACGGCTTAGTGAACTTTCCTTGGGGTAAATTAGTAACATTCACTCAGTAGTCGGTAGTCAATTAATTGTGCTTTATAAATTATGCACCTTTTTTGTATTCCTTTCCCTTGCTGAGTCATTAAGCGAGTACTAATTTCTCATACATATATGTTTATAAGTCTGGCAATAAGATTTTATTTTATTTTGGGTATTTTAGGGTAGAGCCACTTATGAGAGGTTAAACACCATACTTTTAGGTACTAATCTGTGACACGGGTCTTCATAAAAACATGTATGAATGATACGAATGTTGGTGGTAAATAAATAAAAATTAAAAAATGAATTAAAATCTTGTTTGATATATCCGTGTAATATTAATTGCATGGTATACGTAGAAACGATTACTTTGATTCTGAAATAGAACACGCCTAACTAGCCTCAATACTTAGTAGATACTTAAGACCACAATGCAATGGAATCTGAGCTGAGGCCTTGATGAAGTTAGCTTTTACCGTTTAAATAAAACGTTGCGTAGTAATTATATGCGCTCACTTATCTTGCCCAAGACAACAGAAAATGATCATTGTAATAAACATCAAACTGTACGAAAGCTTATTCAGAAATGTATGTAATTGTCTCTATGTAATTCGCTGGGTGTAATTTATGTAGCGCACAATATAAAGGTAAAAAAAACAAAGTTTTTAACCACGTCTTCTGATGTTGTAATAACCAACAATCATTTCGATGCTGTGTTAAAATCATGGACCTGATGTATGTCGATAATCGTATAACTGCCTTAGATTTTAATTTTTGCAATAAAGCTAACAATCTCTCTTAAAAAAGCCTAGTTTTTAGACGAAAATTTGCACGAATATGCGAGAATATATCGGATGCAACACACTCAAAATAACCCGATGTTATAGTTTGCTATAAAAACTCAATTAACAAAACGAGTCTTCTTCCGCAAATGAGGCAACGTGTCACGAAACAACTTCTTGAACTCAAACAGAATGTTGTTTTAATGCAAAATTCCTCCAATTCATTTCGTCATTAACGCAGTCACGGTGTGGTCTACTCCAATGTCGTTACAAACGCCTCGACAACTATTGTACAAATGTAAACTAAACCACAAAATCAATTAACAATAACGTTATTTCAAGAATTCTAATTATTAATTACAGCATTATTCAACCGAGTGTCAGTGAATCCGCCATTTTGACAACAGTTTAACGGACTTGCGCGCCAAAAGACGTTCCGTTTTTTGTAAAAAGTGGGTAACTTTTTAGTGAAAAATGTGCCAACGACTGCTGTGTATGTTGATTGTGGCGGCTTGGATAGCCGACACGCAAACTGTTAGCTACCCATCTTCAGTTGGAAAGTCAGGTAATTGTTTCAACATTTAATTTTCTTAGGATCCGTTGTACTAAGTTACTACAATAAAAAAAAATGCTTATTGGTGAGAAGTTTTGCATTTTATTAAAGTGTATAAATAACCTTAGTGCAACGGGTCTTTATTATATTAGGTTCTTCAGACTTATAATAGTTTTGATACTGTCATCACCTAATTTGATTATATCTAACCAAAGACAAGGTAACTTCTATTATCACTATGAAATATCTCATATATTGAACAATGTTGACACGACACACGGTCAAGATCATTAACAAGTGGTCGATATATGTGACTCAATAACGCTGACTTACCTTGCATAAGTTCAAAATGTGCCTTGGGCCAACAAACCAGATTTGAATGAGGTTCTCATTACATAACTATAGTAAAATAACTTTTCATTAATTAAATTCAATTTTTACTGACTTAAAAAAGGAGGTTATCAATTTGACATGAATACCTACAGGGTGTAACAAAAGGCTTGTGTAGTAAAAATGTAGTAAAAGTTTAATTTTATTAATTAAAAGTTATTTTACTATAGTTATGCGATAAGAACATCCTAAACTTTAAAAAAGAAGACAAAGAAAACAAAACCTATATAAAAATCGTAGTCACTCTGTGGATTATTCTCATAAGCCAGCAAAATGTCAAACAGGTTACAGCAATTTTGTATCATTTGTGCTTGAATTAAAGTATATCAAAGTCATTGAAGTTATCATAACGATTACGTACGTAACCCTTAATGATTTGGTATTTACGAAGTTAAGTAATTCCCCAAACTGTTGCATGGAAAAGGTCATTTTAGTAAGTACTGTTTGCATAAAAACAAAAATAAAAATAATCAAAAAATATATATATGGATAAAATCTATAACTGAGACTTATTAAGTAGGTAAGTTAGAGCATTATTTATAATGATAATCATCATCATGATCAACATTATCAACTAAAGGACGTCCACTGTTGAACATAGGCCTCCCCCACAGTTTTCCACAGCGACCGGTCGTGTGCGGTCTGCATCCAATGTTATCCTGCGTTCTTAACAAGATTCTGTTCATTTTGTCGTCCTACGCTGCACCTTCGGTCGAAGGGTCTCCAATGTAGACCTTTTCCGCCCCAGCGGCCATCAGACTCAGTTCTTTGCGCTTTGTGCCCTGCCCATTGCTACTTAAACTTACTAATTCTCAAAGATGACCGTAACTTAGTTCTTCTACGTATTTCCTCATTTCTTATTCGATATCGTAGAGAAACACCATCAAAGTAAGAAGCCACCACCAACATTAATTAGAGCATTAGAATAATGTGACTATAAAATAGAGTAATTAATCCTCCGTAATTACGTCGTTATTTTATTATTTAGCCGGCTATTTAGGTAAATATATTTATTTACCTAAATAGCTGGCGGACTGTACTTACTTACAGCTCTACATGCAGATATATTATATTTTATGTCTTCACTCCAGTTTCATACGAAAGAACCCAATTCGGAAATAATATACGCTTTCTGCAGCTAGTTTGAGCTGCATCTATCATCATCATCTCTGACCCTTTATTTATTCCTGTAGTAGAAAGGCGAAAGATATTTCACGAGACATTCTTACATTTTGCATCACCTAGATAAAAATCGAACAGGAAGTCTTAAGTATTTTATTTATGCTGAAATCTTTTGAGTCTCTGTAATTTAGCTAAATAAACTTTAATGGCCTATTGTAGTAAGTTTAAATACTGCGCACTGCTTCACATACTTGCGTATTTACAATGCACGAACCGACAGACTTACAAATGAACCTATTTGCTTCAACATAATAAAGTTTGCTTGATTTTAGTAATAGTCTGAAGCCGAATTAACTCGTCAAGTATGTGTGAACGAGACACAATAGAAATTCCATTATTATGCGACTCCCGGCAGTCGTTTGATACCTGACTGATTACGACATTTATTTCTATGATTTTTATTTTATTCTGAAATCACGTTCTAAATTGGTGGGTTTGTTAACCAAGATTTCACAATAACGTTCGTTGCGGAGATAACTTGAGAATACTATCGTCAGTTATTTTAGCTTATCAGAAAAAGTCTAGGCAAAAGAAAAAAAAACTTATTTTATTATTTTTTAAACTAAAATAACACAGTTTCTTTGTAAAGCGATATTATTACAGCGTGTTGTCTTAATTACAGACTCGGCATATAGAGCATCATATACCAAAACTAACTCGGTCTACGGCTCAAATGGCCCTGACGATGATGACAGTAAGTAAAATTTTACTGATTTTTGTAGCGAGTAGCTCACCTAAATGAAGCATAATATACCATTAGATAAAATGTGTTGACGTATCGTCTTTGCTTTAAACAAGAAAACCGGCCAAGTACGAGTCGGACTCGCGCACGAAGGGTTCCGTTCCATTGGCTAGGTAAAAAACTTTCAAGTACCTACCTGTTGCTATTTTGATACAGAGCAAAAAAGTGCAAAAATATTGCGTTTGTTGTACGGGAGCTCCCCCTCACCTTTAATATTTATTTTATTTTTATTTTTGTATTTTGTTAATTTTTCATTTGTCTAGTAACAGACAGACGGACGGGCAGCGACGTCTTAGTAATAGGTTTTTACCCTTTTGGTACGGAACCCTAAAAATGGGCAGAAAAATTAACATTTACATCCATTATCTACTTAACAACATATCACTGAGTTGCTCAAGCTTTTAAACGATTCCTATAAAATCATCAACCCAGCATGTGGGAACAAAAAGTGTCAATAAATTAAATAATCTTTTGGTCTGCGGCAATAATGAGATTCCCATCATGAAGTTGAATGTTTTATATTCGTGGTCCGTTCCGAAATGCCTTCACGGATAAAAATAGGGTCACCACGCGGAATACCTTTGTGGGAAAATATTTTTAAATAATTACTGACCAAATACAGCGGTATGGTTATCCAAGCATTACCAAATTTAGAGCATTCCAATAAAAAATATATTTTGCAACATCGCGTGCCACTCCCATGGCTACAATTGAATATTATGCTTGTACCATACTTGATGATACGATGTCATAAAACAGTGGCAAAAAAGTGCCCAAATAACTAATATAGACGCTGAAATTTCAGGACTTCTTGTTGTTTTCATTGGAGTAGGTATCGAAAAAGCCAGAGAAGTGTGAGAAAGAATATTTGTTAATAGGTGTAGTACGTGCATTGATTGATTGATAGAGCCTAAAAACCAAAACCGGACTCACCATCATCATCATCATCATTATCAGCCATAGGACCTAGGAAAACCGTCTGGTTTTCCTAGTTTGTGGTTGTAGTGGTTTTCCTGTTTCTAGAAAAATACTTATTTAACTGAAAACAATGCATTTTATCCGGCAGCCCTGTGAAAAGTAGCACGGGCAGTGTCGGAATGCCGTGGTCCTGCGCTATGGGCATTTATTTTGGCAGATCGTATCTCTTATTTATCGTGCTCTTTAGCACGCAAAGGAATTATGAGATATAAATAATAACTAAGTATATACGTAATTCGGAGATAATTTACTTTCAAGTTGATTGTTGTCAGCGTTTTGTTTTGTCACGTGTTTAAGATACATACGAATTTAATCACTATTGAACAATTGTTTATTTTTGGTTTAATTTAACAGCGATTAAGCTACTGTCTAACATAGTAGGACATTCTTTTTTTTTTATAAAATTTTAAACATGGATCAGAACTTTTTGGAAAAACTTTTGAAAAATGTATGTCGTTAAAAATATTAAATTAAACTAGCAATCATCGTAATTGGACACTGGCAACAACCATAAAAATGCATGACAACCAATATACAAGTTATGAAAAAATAACCCACACGAAGATCTTCACATTGTTAATGTTACAAAATTGACAATTAATTATAGGTTGTTTTATGTTGCGCAGTCTGCCAGGCGTTCTTCAATGTAGTTGCCAAACGTCACACACAGAGACGCACTTATTGCGAAATATCATTTGAATAGTAACTTGATGTGTAGTCGGCTTGATTGTGCATCTCATGGTCATATGTCATGGTACTTAAGCTCTTACGGGAGGCAGTAGTAATGGCATCAGTGACGTATTTAAAGTGGATCTAGAATTAATAATTTTGACAGCACCAATTCCATACAATATTCTGACTTGGGATGAAAATATTTTTTAAGTCACTAAGATTATTTTTTATTGACTATAGAGGTATAATACGGGTGGAAGATTCTTTTAATTTCTGACTGTATATCCTAGTGAAAACTGAATATGCATCTACAAACAACGACTTTTAAGTTTATTATACTAGAGATTTTAGCCAATTTCATTGATTTTATTTACTAAGTGTTAAAAAGCTCATATAAAATATGATTAAATGTCCAGAAACATCAACTGTTTAACAATTTTAACTAAATAAAGTTGTTTTTGCCTAATAAATCTATTTTTGGTATTGAGTATCGAGACCAACTAAGTACAACATATTTTATTTATTTACTTGTTGGGTCTGCGTGGTCTGATATTTCAATATCTTATGTAGAAGTTCCATTTCAAACAGCTGCTAACAAATTAACTACATAGGTTGAAGAGACATATTGTAGAGAGCAAAAATAATATACATAATTTAGAAGAAATCTCTTTTTCTCACAAACACACTGACCTGAGCTCATTATAAATCATTGCAAAAGTGTTGCGTGTGGCATAATGTCTGCAAAACAACAAAATATTGTCCAACAAGAACGCGCCGAAAAATGGATGGGCAATTTTGGATAACAATGTAATGTAACAGTTCAGGCACACGAGACGGAATAACGACTTATAATTGATATTAAATTACATACAATCTGTGAGATGCACGTCAATTTGAGTTCGTTTTTAGTTTTTTTTTTTTTACTTTATGCACAATACATAATATTATACATATGGCGAACTTAATGCCAAAAGCAATCTTTACTAGTCTAGTTTGCTAAAATGTTTTTTTTATCTCCACTGGGTAATTTTTGACGACAATTGAAATTACTTTCTGTAAAATACACATTTTTCTTTCGTGTGTCTGTCCAATTATAATTGGCAAGCCGCACCTATTACCCCGAAATTACTATGGTTTTAATCTACCTACATCATACAATTTGTGAAATTTGCTGAAATGGCAAAAATATAAATAACATTATCTTAATTTCCAAACAACTTTGTAGTATCTTTTTTTTTTGTTTTACTCAATGTGTTATTTATTATTATATTATAACCAGCCAGCAATTAAAACCTTTTGACCTGAGCGGGTGCTTTTTCGACTCGAGTAGTCTAGTTGCATGTATTTTGATGTTTTTTTTTTCTCGGTCGAATAAAAGCATTTTCTTTCTTTCTTTTTCTTTTATTGGGCCAGCCTGTTTAGTATAATGTTACCTCATTTCAGTTTAAAAAAAATATACGAGTATTTATGGATGAAAAATCATCATCATCATCATTCGCTTGCCCTGTTCCCAGTTTATCTGGGGTCGGCGCAGTATGTTTTTCTTATTTATGGATGAAAAATAAAAACCTTTATTAGGTAATTTCCACCTGCAACGAGTATGTAAATACATGTTTTTAGATTTTAACTTAATTTGAACGAAAATAACTTTGTACCAATTAAAAAGATCTATCATGCGTGTGGCCTGTATACACATATGCGTAAACCTTATTGATAGGTATACTATTCGTAAAATTCAATTTAAATAATTATTGTTTTATGTCTTTCCAGAATGCACGGGCTGCAATGATGACGAGTTGGGCGTGACGCGGTGGACGATGCCACTCCTCAAATCAGGAGAAAAGCGGTATTACCTAGGAATATTCTTTAAGGTAAGCTAAAGAAGAAAAAACAGTTGATATGAATATCAACTAATTCAGACCACTGCGACACGAGATTAGTCATCTGCATTTTTTAAAAACGCAGAATAGTGTTCAAGTGTGTGAGCATTGAGCAATGCACAAAATTCTTTAACCCAGATGTTCCGGAAAAATTCTGTCTTAAATACATAAGGTACTATGTGCCAAACATGAACAAAACTTGTTTGTTTAAAATTAGTTATTAACTTAGTAAAATATTTTTTCAAAAGTTCAATTTTGTAATAAAAGGGTTGATAAATTTATTAAGAACATAGAAAAGTATATTTTTTTTACTAATTTTAAATGCAAACATGTAAAACTGATAAATAGTCAGCTCCTTGATATAACTACAAGTCGTTTCTAATAACTAAGGTGTATCTTTTACGGAACAGTAGGAACAACTGGGTTAAATTCCTATTGTGATTGAGCTCGCTCTTTGGCTTTTTAGCAAGCCTGTTCTTTGCTCTGCACATTGATATAGGTGCGAAAAGGATAAAATCAGCCGCTTTTGTAAAAATTCCCGTGAAATGCGCGTCTAAACAGTAAGCCCGATTCAAACGTAGCGATAGACATGAACTTTTTTGACGGAGCCAATAAATGGATTTTGCCAACTGGCAAGTTAAGTTTGACAACATAAAATATATAAAAAAAAATTAAAAAAATATGAAAAAATCGACTACTTATTTTTTGAACGGCATAAAACTTAAAGTAAACTTATTTTTAGATTAAACTTAGGTTGTACTTATACGGTATGTCGTACGACGAATCAACGAATATTTTGACCATGAACTTTAAATCTGTACCTGTATCGAATTGTTAGTAACAAAAACTTAAGCTTCCGATATTGATTACATATGAGGGCTTGCTACTTGTTATTATCATATGATATCGTTTTACCTACTTCAAAAAAACAAGCTCTCAAAATCGTACTATGACGACCACGTCATGCTAAGTTACATATTTTTCAGGTCATATTTATTTTAGCATTTTTTACAAGGTCACAGTATTTTAGAATGTAACTAGGTAGGTAAGTACATAAAAATATGTGTGATCAAATAACTAGGTACAAAAACTAGTTCATTAATGTAACTCTACCTACGTTGTAGAATGCTAAAAATGAAGCGATGCCGAAGATTTGCAATTATTTTATAAATCAATTTCCCGTATCCACCACATTTCGATCATTTTGAAAGGCAATAACATAAATAGTTTATTGCCATGTATTACATTGTAATCAATTAGTAATTAGCCTCTTGAAGTTATGTGCGACCATATGGATTGACTGAAATTCCGTACTATGAGTTAAAGTCTGAGGCCTGCATTTCTGGGAAGTCGTACTCCATCTTTGATTACAGTTACATTAAAGAATTATATCTCTCGTAATCACCAGATAAACGTTATCTGGGGCACTATCTTATTTAGGGCTGATTTTTTAATAGTCAATGAAATAATCGTCGAACTAAATACAATATGGCTAATTTGAAATCGTCATCTAATTGACAGCAATCAAACGTAACTGTATTTCTTTTAATCTGTCTCTTTATAATTTATCAGTCTGTTATGTTTTATCTTATCTGACCATTGAAAAATCAGCCCTGAGACTAATTACCTAGTATACCTATCCCTTTAAAGCAGATGACATTTAATAGTCGAAACAGACTAATAATCTTATAGCCACTCACAATGTAGCCGCAACGCCATGTGGAATGCTCTGTCACTTTTTTTATTATAATTTCTCTGTCATAATTCCTTTTGTCATCGTTACCTTACTCATTGGACCCCACGCGACCTCAATCGCCGTATTCGTATTATTAAAAGTACACAAAATATTTGTCAAACGAAATCGAGAGAGCGCCATTCGATTACAACACCGTCGCGTACGCATCGCGTGACGTAACGACAGCTGATCGATTCTGCTTTCTCTTTCACTCAGATGCAAAAGTAATAGAGCAGTAGAAGTTAAGACAGTAGTTTCACTTGACTTGCAGAAGTAACTTACTGCTTCTGATTTCTAAATTTTTCATTGAAAAGTATTGTAAAGCAATTCAATTTAATGACCTAGATAAGTAGAGACCAAGTGCGATATTTGTCACCTACACAATGTATTTTTATGGGCAATTTACAAAAATATGTTGCCGTTTGGGCATCTTAACCTGAACATTGTAATAAACCTTTTTTTTAATTGGAACAAAGGTTCCAAAAATGTTTAAAAAGTTTAATGTAAAGTACTCTAAACTATTTCATGTTTTTCAGGGAAATTTTGTTATTTCCTGTATTTTCCGTCTTTTCCCGATTTAGAAATGGCTGTCTTCCCTTTAAGTAAAAAATGGACCTACTGATCTGACACCTACAACGCGAAAGCACCTCACCTCGATTATTAAAACACGTTTTAATGTTCGCTTTGTGGAGCTCCAAATGTAATTATTCACATTGTTTGTAAATGTGTTTTCATTCATCAATAGCCGGAAGAAACGAGTATTGCCGAGTCACGGTAAAAAGTTTTTTGGTACCGTGCGTGGTACACTACTAAATTGAGACCTGAGAGCAGGGTGCGGGCGGCGCGGATATACCCGCCCGCACCCCTCACGCACTCTTTCCTCCCCCTGCGCCCCTGTGCCCCGCAGGCAAAGTCTCAATTACTTACCTATAACCTAGGTAGGTAGGTAGGTGGTAGCGTAGCCATAACGTAAACTTTCATTTACTGAAATTGAATCTATCGTGTCGTGTCGTGTTGTTCACACAACAGATTTATCTATTCAAGTGGTAGTGTCGTATTAGACGTAAACTTGAGAATTTACTGTAAAATATTTGGAGATATTGATTAGCGGTTAACTGTACATAAAGCCAGCAACACACCGGCAGCATCTCTTTTCGTATATTTTAGCAGTCGATGTATCTTAATAGATATAATAATAATAATAAAAATTATTTATTCAAGTGATCAGGACTATGATTTGATAAGTAACTAGGATATGGGTTCCATATTTGTAGCTAAACTACTGAGCCTACTTTGAATAAAAAAAAGTTTGCATTTGACCTAACGCGGGATATCAAATGATAAAAGTAGAAATTCTGAGATACAAAAATGTTTAAATTCGTAGTCGGTTACAGTTTTTAAACTATTTATTCATTTAAAAAATAAATCGGTCAGTGTTACCACTTCAAATAACTAGGTTAGTATAGAAATAGGTACTGTAAGTACTAAGCATACATGTACACGTACTAAGCCGAGAGATGTCCTCAATTCAATGAACCATTGCATCTTAACACGTTGGATTGGATTACTTAATGTATTTCTCGACAGGACATTAGTACTCGTACTTACATTACTAGCTCCACAAATCTAAGAAAAAAATAGATTTTTGTAATAGTTTTCTAAAAATCATATTATGTTACAATATCTATATTTAGTAGTATAGTTGATACATTTAAACATGCAGAAAATTTTTGCCATGCCAAATCGCACTGCTGTATTCAGCATTAAGGCTGCTGTCACCTACCTTCTAACAAAGTTCAAATGAAAATTTCTCCCCAAAAATGACTAAACTGACTACTTTTTTTTAATAAATTGTGTAGAAATGAACTATCTCCATAAAATGTCGACTCTGAATTTTTGATTCAATCTTTAAAATGTCTGTAATTTGCAATCCTAAAAGCCAAATTGACGGTTTTTCTGGCGCACTCTTCTAGATCACTTGTTGACATCAGCTATCGAAATAACATAAACTTGAAGGGAATTACGTTCGTTTACAAGGTGTCGACTCTGTTTTTTTTATTTATCGCTCTGGTTATTCCAAATGAAGACAAAATTGAAACCATGTTTTGGCATAAAATACGCACCTAAAGACAGGCGATTATCTCTGAGATACATTGCACTTATTCTGTGTTATTTGATAAAACAATGTTATAGAAGTTCCTATCTTTGACTTAGCATCTAAATTCTTGATTTTATCTTGTGCAATATATTCAAAATATCTTACTAAAGTAACCTATAAATTTGAGATTTGGAGCTGTCACGAACATTCATCTTCGATCGAAATTTGACAGACAGCGCCGAGCGCTCGGAGGGGAAGGGTGTGTCGCTCGTTGTCTTCGCTGCTACTCTTTTATTTCGTGTATGATACTAATTCCAAATTTGAAAATATCACGCTTTGCACAATTTTTATACGGCGACCAATTCGCTTTGAGGCTTTATGCAACAGGCATAAAGCCATAGTGCATTTGGATCGTCGATGGTCTCTAATTATAACAAAAAAGCATTCGTTCTTTTGTATCGATTAGTAGTTGTATTTAAATGATTAATCAATGTTATGTAAACTTGCATAGAAAGGAATCCTTATTAAAACTATAAACAAGAAAGATTTATATGTATGGCGACTATTTCAAGAGGTTCATGAGTTATAACGAAGATCTTTTATCATATACAATTTGTATTTTCGAAACTTGATCAAACAAAATGTGCAGATACTAGGACCAAAATTATCGACAAAAATAATAATAATAAAAAATTGTCTACAAAATAAAATTGTGGTATATGATGAGCAAACTGTTTCTATCACCAAACATTTAAATGTCAATTTTAGACAAATACTGAATTAATAAGGCCAAGAATAGGCAATAGTACCAATTCTATTGCATATGTATGGGGTTGCAAATAATAACCTTATTTATATAAAATAAAGTAATATCAGTAACACTACTTCATAGTTCAACAACGGTAGACCGATTTTCATGATATTTACTTTGTTGAATTGGTATTTACCTCTTACCCCTTAAGTTATTATAAAACAGGGCTGGGGCGCGCCGAGGCTGGATATGAAGCAAAGTTTTCTGTGGTCGAAGTTTTTTTTTTCACTAAAAAGTCTAAAACTCTTCAAAGGACTCCAATTTAGGCAAACCATTTCTTTTTGAAGTCAGTGCCATCGCATGGGCTCTCTCAAGTTCCATCTTAAGCGACATCTATCTGGGCATCGACTCCAAAAAGAAATGGTTTGCCTAAAATGGAGTCCTTTCAAGAGTTTATTTAAGACTTTTTAATGTGTTTTGTTTTTGAAGTCGGTTTTATTGAAATAGTATGGTGGTGAAGTGACCATTAACCCAACAAAATTGAAGACAAATAAGGGCTCTTGTTTTAAGTATTTGACTTTGAGTAGTAAACAAGTAAGTTTATAAATTTTCTTACATCATTCGTGCTTTGGATTTTGAATAAGAATAAACGGACGACAAAAAGTAAAAGGTCAGTTTTTCTTAATATAGACCGTATATAGGCGTTATTTAGTTCCACAACCTTTGATACGCACTTGTACGTACATACCATTGGCCATTGGCGTCAATTCCATACTGTGTGGGACTTGTTCATGGCATTAATTCCATACGCTAGTAACAGTGTTTCAATGGTTTAAACCTAAATAAATAGGGCAATATTTAACATTACATTTCTTTCTACCACAATCTACAACCACAACCTAACTATAAACTTGTATAGTAAAACGCTTGTTTAAATAGAAGCGTTTCATGTGATGTGTATGTAGTTAATATGAACCTGTATTCAAATTGTACGCAAATGCCATGAAGTTCCATGGTTCTATTCAAGTCCATATTCATATAATATTTCATTATTGAAAAATGTATATGGACAAAATGATATAATACCGGTGTAAACCAAATAATTAAATAAAAATTATCTTGTTTATCATCTGTTATACATGAAATACTTGAAATCTTGATTGAAATTTTCTTAACTACATTTTCTGAATGTCAGCTATAATAACTTGTGACATATTTCATATATCAAAATACAAATCATATCAAAGAACAGCGTTACACTAAAAAGCATTTATGTGTAAATAAATCCTCATAGCATCCAGCTGGTATGACACGTGGTAGATCAAGCGCAAAACCAATGGCATCATCCACCAATAACCCTTAGTCCCCGTTTCTCGTGGAGTTTACATTCGTAAAAAAATACCTACTCTGAGAAGTCACGATTTGGGTGAAGACATAAAGAGGCAGATAACCGGTACCAACCTGTACCGACTGACTAGTGATGTGCCAAGTCATCTATTTTTAATCTCGAAATATTAAGGAAATTCGTTACAACAATCCAAATAAGGACCGACTGACACTAGAAAATTGTTTTAAAACAAGATTCAAATCAAGACTTGAGTCGGAAAAGTCTCTATAAAGCATTTCAATTCCATGAAATAGCCAACACGGCACAACACTGGTTAGTCGTTGCAGGTCAGTGCGTGTTACCCGCCTCTATATGTCTTCACCCTTTGGATGCATTTCGTTTTTTCTATGCTGTAAGTTTTTTACGTTATTATAACTGTAAGTTTGTGTTTAAATCTGTGAATTTAGTTATATAATTATCAAAAGGAAAATGTTCGCGAACGGAATTGACGCGAGCCCTGATTCCGAACTGTATTCACTGTATTCGTAATAGGTATTTTAAATACAAAAAAACTGGTATAACATTAATTTATCACATCGACTTTTATAAGACCATCATTTTCTGTGTTCATCATACGCATAGCCTACTTCCTAGAGATAAAGTATCAAAATTGTTAAATTACAATTAAAATTTTTTTGTGTCCCGGACATATAAAATCGCACACACACATTGATAAATTCGGTAAAATCTGAGAATCTCCAGATTGTCATATGGCTCTTAAATATGGAGTTGCAGAAAAACACATTTTGGGCAGTAGAGTCAAACTTTCACAAAAATCTTTCGTGACTACGATATGAAGTTCTGTCTGTAAATCTAAATAAATACTACAAAGAGTGACTTACTCTTATTGTCAATGAATCTCTACAATATTGATGCAAAGTACCCAGGTTTTATCGTTTCAACATTATGTACTTATGACCTACTTATTCGTTTACTAAACCGGGGCTTAACGGGAAGTCCGGCGTTTAAATCGGGAGCGATGAACGGATTAAGATACCAACCTTGCAATAACGGATATTTCGGAAGTCGAAAGGATGCGCTAACAATACCTGAATTCGGCCCTGAAACCTACTCTAAAAGTCGTCTGTATTTTCCTTGACTCTTTCTGTCTTTTTCGCTCACATGAGGATGCAGGCTTGAGGGAGTAGGACGGTAGCATTTAATTTCTGCGGACATTGTGTTACTGGTAGGGTAGAGTTCTACTGTTACGATTGACTGCTCTTCTTGGGTATTGTTTCGTTCAAGAAAAAGCCTTGGATGCGGTTAGAGAGTAGTTATAATCTACTTTATTTTACGTGTAAGGAAGGAGTATCTATCTAGTTATTCTTAATGTACAGCTAAAACAAACTTTCATTGCAACATTTTGAAGAAAATTTTATTTTTTAACGCGTTTGTTTTAATGCTCAAGTACTATTGAAACCATTTTAAACGTTTTAGTACCTTGTAGGCCACATTTGCCAATCTGCTGAGCGTTCAAAGCATTGTAGGCCTTTGCCTACACTACTGACCGCGCTTGGCTATCAAAAATTAAAGTAGTACAACAAATGTCGAGGACAGGGCCGTATCTAGGGACCAAATAAGGTAGCTAGGTACTACGCGGGCGAATGAATACTAAATCTCTTCGAGCACCGTGTCCGGTCCGTCAGCAAGGAATTAGCCTGGCCGATGTCCCGGCACTAATCGACACGCAGTCGGCTGGAAGGAAACCCCACGCTCTGACACAGGGCCGGGTCTAGGCATACTTAAATACATACTTGAAGAAACTGTGAAGGTATTATTGATACTGCTGATTGATCTGTTGATATTAATCGTTAAGCCTAGTCAGACCTATGGGTGACTTGACAAAAATCTGACAGTAAGGTTGGTCGCTTTCCTTGCAAACACCCCTCCGCCAATCCGCACTGAACCCGCGTGGTTTGGAGTTGGAGCATGGCTCATACTACCTCATTCTTTTTGAGGGTAAGGCCTTTAGGCAGTGGGATGTTTACAGGATAACTCGTCCCCGTCGTGGCAAAATTAAATAACCAACAAAACCAAAGTTCCGAGATATTTGCGTTTTTGTGATTTTTTAAAACAAAAATGGCGATAACATTCCAAGCCGAAGGAAATTTACTGTAGAGATTTTGATATGTTATGAAGCTGCTTTAACTTCATAATTTAAATAGTCTATCATAATACTACTTTCTATTATTTTAAATATAAAAATAAAAAAGTAATTATTTAGTTTTGCCACAAACCTATTTTATAACAAAATTGCAATTATCAAGTTTTTGTATGTCACTTTTGCAAGTTTTGGTACACAACTAAGTAATACTTTTTTTTATATTACCTACATCATCCCACTGCTGGGCAAAGGTCTGCCCCAATTCTTTCCATTTGTCTCTGTCAGCGGCCAACGACACCCAATTTCTCGCAAAGCTGGACAGATCGTCACTCCACCTCTTTCTAGGTCTACCCATTCGTCGGTAGCCGTCTGGTGGTATCGATCGCGTGACGATTTGGGCCCTAGATGGGCCCAAATCGTCACGGGTGCATTCTACACACATGCCCCGCCTACTCCCATTTAAGCTTTGCTGTCTTTTCGCCTACATCTGCTATTCCAGTTCTGGAGCGTATTGTGGTATTCCGGATCTTATAGATCATTTTAATATGGTGAATGGATCGCCAGGGGACATTTCTTCTTCATTGGACCTGGTTGAATCCGGATGGCACGACGAGAAATGAGATAAACTTCATCATGACTACCAAGAAACGGTTATTTAATGATGTCTCCGTGATCAACTGAATAAAGACCGGTAGGTAGTGTTTACCGGATGGTTCGAGGCACATGGAATTTAAATGTCAAATTGGAAAGAGGTCGCTTGATGAGGTCTACGTTTCGACCTACTCGTGCCCATATCCAAAATCCCGAGAGCTTTCAACTCGAGTTGTCAAACCGCTTTGAGTGCCTAAAGAATTGCGTTTCAGTGGACGAAATAAACAACGAGTTTATGGAAACTATTCAAACGGTGGGGTCTAAGATTTTTAGTCCTGGCCGTAAAAAACTTAAATTATCAATAATAAATAAATAATACTTTAATTATCTGTAACTAAATGTTGTCTATGTATGCTGTTGGTGTACCATATTTAATAAAATAAAATAAATAAAAAACGTCCTCTAAGACTCTCGATCCACACTCTCGACCTTATAGCAGAACGTCGATCTATAGCATTGAAGACCTCCGTTAATGCTGAAAACTACAGTAGTTTAAAAGACGAATATGGAAGTCCCTACAACACGACATTTCTTCCTTTAACACGAACAGTGTTAAAGAACCGATAGAGTGAAAACAAGGCTCCCAAGCAAGAGACATGTCTATTAGGCAAAGCCTGTTGACGAAGCTTAAGACGGAGGGCGGCAGTCTAGCGTCGACAAAAGCAGATGTTTTGAGGGAGATCGAGAAGTTCTATGGGCAGTTGTACACCTCAGTTGCCGAACCCGTTAATAGCTAAGGCCGGACACCCAAAAACTATCCTTACCCCGTCACTACACCCAAGACATCCCGGACATCAGCCTCTACGAGATGAGGTTGGCCCTGAAACAGCTTAAAAACAACAAGGCACCTGGTGAGGACGGAACCACAACAGAGCCTTCAAAAGGGGGGGGGGGAGAACACCGGTACTCAAAGTCCTTCAGAGACTCTTTAATTTCGTGCTGCTTGAGGGCTGCCTGAGTCATGGAACAGGAGTTTGGTGGTGTTGTTTTTCAAAAAAGGAGACAAAAGGTATGACTGGTAGAGAACGCCATACGGCGTTAAGTAATGCCTTTTGTACAAACTCTGGTTGTGCAATACAGTATAAATAAATAAATAAACAAAACCTTATTGAGGAACTACAGGCCCACCTCAGCCCTGAGCCATGTCAACAAGCCGATTCAAGAGTTATCACAAATCGTCTCGCACGTAGGTTTAATAAGTTCCAGCCTCCCGAACATGCCGGATTAGGCCTGATGGTCGTTGGGGCAGAAGAGTTCTACATTGGAGACCCTTAGATGACCTTGTAACGATTGCAGTCGTTGTGGGAAATCGTGGGGGAGGCTTTAGTTCAGCAGTGGACTGGTCCTTTGGCTGATTATGACAAAAATATATAACACAATGTTTTAATTAAAAAATTAAACAAGAGCACTTATTCAATTTTGCCACAACCAATTTTTGTAACAATGTTTCCGAGTCAGTTGTGGCAGAATTCAACAAAGTCACTTATTGATTTTGTTTGTAGGTATGTCAAAACCCTCAACTGTAGTTATTTAATTTTTTTGTCATTTATTCAGTTTTTCCACGAAACTTTTTTAACAAACCTTGTTGTAATATGTGGTCAATAGAGTTACTAAAATTATGATATCTTCGCGAATATAATACATATTGCAACGAAAAATAGACCGAAATGTAGCTTACACTTTATATTATTTAAAAATAACAAAAAGTGAATTTCGGCAAAAGTGTCAGTTATTTAATTTTGACACGATGGGGACGACTATACTATACTATACTGCTATAGATAAGAGCTACACCAACAAGCTCAACTGCAAAAATTCCTATTAAGTATGTTTTTAAAGATTTATGTTTCGCAGGACGTAACTTACTAAAATCTATAGCATCATAAAGTCTGAGATAAGACGATTTAATTAAACACAATGGTTTCATATTGGGGTTAAGTCCAGCCTTTAGATAAAACCTGACAATTACTGATAGCCATAACAGAGCTATATTATAATAACCCGTTATAAAGCTGTTTCTGAGAATTGGATCTGAATTTTAAATTCAGAACAATAAAACGTAAGAAAGAGTGATACTACCGACTTTGGATAAAAAAATAAATAAAATTTCTATACCCTGCAACGGCCCTGGCTAAGGTGACATTTGGGAGCATCTCTGCCTTGACCGTTACTGCATTTTGACCCCTACCCCAAAACAATTACAGCTCCAATTTAGCTGAGTACATATGAAGCCATGTAATTCTACAGACCATTACTTCGGCGGTTAGGCCAGTAGTAAGTAGTTGGTCGAATTTATGAGCAAAGTGTTCACACAGGTGGTCTAAGGCAGTTATGAACTGCAAGAACAACAGGGCTTGTAATACAAGCGATGTAAATAATGGTCCTACTTGTACATAAGAGTTGATAACACTATAACTCATGTACATGTTTCATGATATGAGTCACTCGCAATTTGATGAATGAAGTGTACCTATATGCTAGTTCAGGATAGTAAGATGCAAATGAAAGTATTTAAAAATTATATCAAGATTTTGTAAAACAATGAAATAAATTACAGTGAATGGGAATGTGGGTAAAATGTTGTCTATCTTTTCGCAGGATTTCCTTTATAAAACAACGACAAGGCCTTCCTTGAATTGTGTAAGAAAATAATTAGTCTGATGAAAGATAAGCACATTACATAGGAAAAAGATACCAAAGATACGCAGAGAAATCCCAATATTATTGTGTCCAAACCACAGACAAAATGAAAATCTTGAAAGCCATTCAAATTCCATTTTTTCAGCCAAATACTTTTTTTTTCATCTCAATCGACCTTACAAAGAAAAATGGCCAGTGACATGATCAAGAACTTTATTCTTTTTTCAAAAATGCCAGTAACTGCGGCTGTGCTACCGTTGCGTAAGTTTATTGCTATTGCCGCAACCAAAGAGTAATGATTGTGATGGTATCAACCTGGTCATCCGCGGCCTCGTTGCTAGAAAATTGACCTTTATGTGGAATGGAACGTACGCACATCTATCTAGTGGACATGAGGTAGTTTTTTTCATCATAAATTATAGACCCAAAACACAATTTCATAAATTTGTTAAGTAAAGGCAATATTACAATCTTCATAAGTAAACTCCGATTTTGAAATGCTGAATAAGACGTTTACGGAATCAAATATTTTTCAACTATTCCTAGGACTTTTGCAAAAATCTGTTTTGTTTATTATCCCGAGATATAAAAATTATTACTTATTTTTTTTTGTCAACCACACATTTCATACTTGGACAAAACTTCATGTGATCATGATTATACAACAGCGCAGAACAAGGTTAATCTAGCAGCTGCATAAATTCACAAATTGCATAAATGGTGGTTTTGGTTACCTAAACAACTACCAATAATGTGAAACTTTATAAATAAATTATTTAGACGGAATTGGCTAAATGCAGATGGCATTTAAAAAATGGAGAAATTCATAATTTCATGTTTGTTTCCCTAACATGGTTGATTAATCGACTTCAAATAGAAATATATTTTTATCGTTATATAAGACGCATAAGTCGATCCACCCATACCTAAATGCAATGGTTAGTGATATCACCTTGCATATTAGGTTTGAAATTGGCAAGCCTGCCAGTTAGCAATTTGATAACAGCTTTCCCTGAATAAAAGTACCAATTACAGTTTTATTAACCCGTCACCTTTGTATTATTTGGGCACGTCAATCTATCGCGTCCACAATTAAATTAATAATACGAATTATAGCTCATTATCTTGTTATACAGCTGCATTCTGCGAACATTTACACTGCAATTTGCAGGAGATCAGACTATTAAACGGAATTCAGAGTTTATACTTTCACTGCAACCGGTTCGGTCAGTTGAAACTGTTACCAATGTATTATTCAACTACTAACTATCCTTTGTTTTGTGTAACAATTGAAGCATAGACTAGTTTTAAACAATGCACAAAGGATATGTTACAATTTGAATATTTTATTTTATTCTACTTTTTTACGGCAACGCAAAAAAGCACTCAGTAACTTGTCGGTGAACTATTGATACATGATTTGTTCGTTGCTTTTAATGATTTTATCCTTCGTTGTTATTATTATAATTCTGGAGTCTCCGTGAAAAGGGGTATAACTCAACTTATATCGTTTTTGATTTTACGGCAAATTACAAATGACAAAAAAATTACCGAATTTTCTGTCTTATCCGCGTGTTCTTACGGCTTAAAATGGCAAATATAGTTTTCGTGCAAAGTGATGTAAGTAGTCATTTTTTTGAGAATTCCACAAATAAATACGTGTAAATAGATACATGTGCAGTTATAACATTTTGCACCGAGCGAAATTTTACGTTTGATAAATGTATAATAATACAACTTGAGTTACAACTCTATACACAATTACTAAATTCCATATAGAAGTTGTAGTCATTGATATAAATTAAGTTATATCACTTAGAACGAAATACAAGGAATAGTTATAACAAAAGTATAATCTTATTGTTAAAAGTATTATGAGGCTGCGTGTCTTATTTACCTTCACGCTTCTTACTGGGGAGAAAGACCAATACTACAGTAAAAAAAGAATGCGAATGTAGAAGAAAACAAAGTATTTTTTAAAAGCACGCATTACAGTACAACGTAGGTATGCATAGCAGACATAAAGTACTCAATTGTTAAGTACTATTTCAATTTAACCTTGGACTAATGAAATCAATATGGTCATAGTGACTTATTGGTAAAATCACTGGGTTTGCGTGACGATATACTGAGAGGGAAATGACATTAACAAAATCTTTCAATGGCGTGAAAAACAGTTGGTACGCAAGGTAGTCTCCAGGTTCTAAAGTAGCTAAAAGATCGGTGTGTCATAATTATTTATTTCCCGCCCTAGTATTGCTCATTTACTTCGTATTGCTTATTATGTAATATCGTAAAACTCCTTTATGGTCTTCCGGTAATGTAGTGGGCTTGCCTCAGTAATAATAACCGATGAGTGATGGACAGAATAAGTGATGCTGTCTTGTGCTGTTTTCCTGCGCTTTTTTGCTCGTAATATCAATGAATTTAATGCTCGTATTATCAACCAATCTACTTAGCCTTGTGATTCCAGGTGCTATCTGAGTATCTTCTTCACGGCAGCCTAATGAGTATTTTGTTTTGGTATCCATATTATTGGACGTTTATTGCTCTACTTCAGTTACAATAACAATAATGCACAGAGAGCAGAAAGAAAACATAATATCCTAATATTTTGCAGTTAAATCTAGCTTTTCAGATAGGGATCTTCTATTAATAAGACCAGTTATGCTATTCAATGCCATAGCTTCCATGAAAGTTATGGATATTCACGTTTAAAATCGCTAACTTGATACCTATAATATTATGCTAAAGCAAATAAACTATCTAGGTTTTAATTAGACTCAAAGAGCACAAAAATCATTTTTTCTTGTCTTCGGTATTCAAAATGAAACGATACATAAACCATTATTTAATTTGGTTTCGTAATGTCATTAGACTAAATCTTGATTGTAATTTAATTGCACCCAGGCGAAAATTCATTTCAATAAACGTCCTAATGAAATCCATGATCCAAAAATAGTAACAAGGGAAAAAAACAAATGTACGTGACGTACGGTTATTAGAAGTACGGTATTTTTAAAGTGTATAAGGCGAGTTTTACCAACTTTCTTCAGTTTTAATTGTTTTCATTTTTAATGATTTATAAATAATAGCTTCCATCATTCATCATCATTATCAGCCAAAGGACGTCCACTGCTGAACATAGGCCTCCTCTCATTCATAGATTCATAGATAGATTAGAAAATTATTATTTATTAAATTTTTAGAAATATGAATGAGAGGAGAACTTTTAAATACTTTTATTTGCCGCTATATTGCAGCTTATTTAATAACCGGAGATGACTCATCAATTGTTTAAAAATACCCATATAATATACTTTTATCTCGCAACTGCAAGCTTAAAGTCAACAAAGTCATCATTAAAATCTTATTTACATGAAACAAAGCTGTATTTGACACACCACTTGTAACTCGAGAATGGGTGGACCGTTTTTCATATTTTTTACATTGTTGGATTTTTCTTGGCCCTGAATAGGATATCAACCATAAAAGGGGGCCGGGGTGGGACGGGTACGGGGGTAAAATGGAAATTCGCTGGGTCCACTAGTGTAGCAATAAATGACATGATACTTATATCAGAATACACATAGCTTTTGGCTACTTAAATCACCAAACTGACTACTTATACCATTTTACACATTACGTGTGAGATCTAAATGATGTGTAAGCTGATTCAACTTTATGAAAACCGAGTAAATTTGAAAATACGTACAGCCCAAAATAATCTGCATTAAAAACTGCACTTTTACATTTTGTCGGTTCAGTGATATAAAGTACCAATGAAAAATTAAGAGCATTTTTATGGAAGTTGTATCATTAGACACCAATACCAATTTCATAGTGTAAAATGTTTTAAGTCAAATTAAATCAATAAACACCAAATGATAAATACTTATTCTACTGTGTAAAGTGATATAACTTTAGATTTTTTTGAATATTAAATATATTATTACATTAAAAAAATATAATTCACCGTTAAAATAAACATTGATTTTGTAGCTTTCACTTACAAAAACTTTTATTCAAAAATCTTCGCCAGAAACAAAATAGGAATTTTTTGAAACTTCAAACGTCATTTCCCAAAAATCACGATTTTCGAGTTATACCCCTTTTCACGGAGACTCCAGAATTATCTGTCACATTAATAAACAGACTTGACAAGTACTTTCTAACAGGCCTTGGTCTGCCGTATGCCACATGAAGTTAAGTCCACTTTTTGTACAAAACGTTGGGGAATAGAGCCTAATTAAATTGATAAATAAAAAATGTATGTGAATCGATTTCCTCCCGTATCATTGTAATTATTATGACACGATTGTAATTTTCGCCACTCGCCCAAAACAAAGACGCGGTACCTGTCTGTAATCATCGGGCGTTTGTTTAGAAAGCGGTATTTGGCAAGTGCCTGCAACATAGTAGGTAATTACTTACCGCAGTAATTACCGCCTGACACCTGAGGAGAACAGATGTTTCCTATTACTGACTGATGGTGCCAATAAACTTATCTGACTCAATAGCGGGAAAGTAGGTTTTGGTTCATTTGAAACATTATTACTCATGTGAAATGCAATAAGAACAAATGTAAACATTACGTCCAATAAAAAGTAATTACCTTTTGAATGAAATGAAGAGGTATATAAGGGCCGGTTGCGTGATCGATAGTAAACTCAACCAAGGTTTAATTATGTCGTTACCAGCGGTTAAATATTTTCAATTTTGCGTATTTTAAAGAAAAAATACCTCAATAAAATGTCAGAATGCGTATTTCATTTACTATAAGTTAAGGTATTTCTTTTTCACACCACGCACAATCATAATAATTAGTTATCGTTTTATTCGTTAGTGAGTTATCTATTTATCGATCACGAAACCGGCCGGCAGGAGAATCTCAATCGAAATCTTCTACTAAGCCTCTACCCCAACATCCCATGTGCCCTTGTTACTTGATTACAAATGTCTAACTGAATATTAAATCGTTTCCAGGCCAATTGGTTCAAGGCGCAGCAGTACTGCCGGTTCCACGGAATGCACCTCGCTTCTATATCTTCGCAACAAGAGAACGACAAGCTGGAGCAGTACGTCAAAGACTCAGGTAAATATCAATTTTATACTCCATCTAGCAAGTCAAGAACATGTAGCGACATCTACCGCCGGAACTGCATACCATCGCAATACGCTGACTTGGCTTTTCACGACTAGATGGCGCTGTAGTCGAAGTATGGAAACTTGACCACGATATATAAGATTTAGATCGGACGTGGACTACAAATATGTGAGATAAGCAATCCAAGACCTTGGTCCCCGGCCATAATACGTAGTCTGTAATAAGCGCTTCCCTTTGCCTGCCTAAATAATTTGAGCCAAACCATATTCAAGTCACGCGAGTGACACGAGATACGCAAATATTTTACACGTGGAGTTAATAGTTTATACGAGGTCAAGGCTTGGTAGTTGAAGGTGAAGGTCCTGCACTTTGGTCAATAAAATCTACACGATACGAAGCTGTCACAAAAATATTTATTAAATAAGTGAATTCGGTTAAAAAAAACGTACAACAGCACGTTGAAGTAAACACTGCTGTATCTTATTTATGTAGTTATAACAAATTTAAGTACATAGAGGCAGATATTTATGGCCTCCGCTCCGGTGTTGTAACACAAAATCTTTGAGATACGATAAATAGGACAATGACAAGTCAATAGTTTTAGCTTCAACTTTCTACAATAACATTGAATATTATATCCTCTTCTAACTTTAAATACCATACATCTTACACGATAAGAGCGCAACGTCATCAATCGCAAATACTTAAACGCATCAATAAGTGGTTGGTATTACCAAAAATGATCACCAATTCATCATCATTCGTGCTGAGGTTGTTCCAGGCTTAACTTGGCTTGGCAGGCTTAAATTGGTAAATAAGTAATTTATTTACGTAATAAAAAGCAATATCCCGGAGTCATCGATCAAATACGACAACATTGAATGCTACAACTACAAATTAGTTTGATTGGATGTTGGCTGCTCAGTCATGGCTCAGTGGATGAATAAATTTACCCGGGGAAGTCAGGGAGATGCAGATTTTAATGGGAGTGATACTGTTTACTGACGTCGACCATTAACTATTAGCCTTTACATTTCAAATAATTTGATTGATACTTATAAATGGTTTAATGACAACTCTTTACGATTCTGCTGCTAACTTATGGCTAGAAAATGATAATGAGACTAGAAATTTAAATTTCGAAAAAGGTTCTGGGCTCATTCTAATGTGTTCATTGACAATCTTAGTCAAGGAAGATTAGTATGAATGAAAGTCTAAATTTAATTATGGTAGAGGAATTATTGAACATAAGATCATCTCTGCAAGACCTAAAAGTTTGACAGGCAAATAATGGTTTTAGAATTAAGTCTACTGTACATCCATCTCTGTACAACATTATTTGTGCAATAAATCTTTAATGAAAAACAGAAATTCTAGTGACTGCAAGACAATTATCTCAAAAAAGTTTTCTTTAATATCAACACTTTTTCATTACATCAAACTTGTTCCTGAGTTCTGACTAAATTCAGCGTCAAAATGTACTGTCAAAAACAGACGCGCATATTTTTGCTGCTGACTGTACCCACAACAGTTTACCCTCGCTCAGGGGGTAACGACTTAACGAACCGAGCCTGGCAGGTTAATTGCAGTTTAACTCAAGGTTAGGGTTGCGGTTAGCAACGAGCTTCTGGGAAAACCGACCTAAAAAAATTACAATGATGACTGCGCCTTATTTCCCCGTGGTCACGTGATAGTTCTGTTTGTTAAATATAGCAATAGCTTTTACAAGTAAGACGCGTGCTCCTAGACCCGGTTTTGTTTTTTATTACACACCATCATATTTTTTCTTTATAACACGCACAGTCGTAAATATTCAACCGCTAGTAACAACATTTAACCATTCGTTTAGTTAACTATCGATCACGAAACAGGGCCTTAATTAATCAGTACTTACTTGACATAGCTCAAGTCTTCGTAAACCATAAATATGTGTGATGCATAAAGTGCAATTTGTAAAAATGTATTTCTGGAAGAATAAGAACTGTTGGTTTTGTTATGTGTAGGTAGCTGTGGTTTGTTTCTTTTATTTCAAAATCAGTTTACTTTTTGGCTAAATTTTTTACAAATAGTTTAATCCACTCTATTATCATTTATAATCTAAAATGTATTTTTTGAGTGTCAAGTCAAGTTAACATCTCGTCAATGTCACCACAGCGGCAAACGCTAGCAAAAGTCCTAATAGTCGCTGGAAATACTCTATTCTTTCAAATAAAATATCCAGTTATGATCCCAGACTATCAGTCGACTGCATTCAGAAGCGCTCAGCAGTTTTCAAATGGAAACTGCAAATAACTTGCAGAAAGCCAAGATATGGTTATTGTTCGCAAAGATTGCAAACGACAAATCTGTCAAGGCAGTAAGTTTCTGGGGAAACCATTTTATATTAACATAGAGATGCTTTAGTTGTGATTAAAGTGCTATTTTATGGTTGACGACAACTCAAGACCCACAGATAGTTTAATGACATAATGCTTTTACTTATTGTTGCATAAAGCATTGCATTAGTAAATTAGTTAATCGTACATTTGTTAGTCATAACTGTTGCTATTATGAAGAAGATGGGCATTATGATTAATGTTGTTTATTAGAACCAACGACAGTTATAGTGACATTGATGGCTTATTAGTTAGTCCGAGTTGAATAGCCGCATCAAGACTCACAACTCAAAGTTAATTAACTCGTGTATGTAACTATGACATTTATGAGTGTTTTATGCCCTATTTATGTTTTATTATTATACAAAGATCTGACGCTGACACTCTTACGGCCTGTTCTACAATGTCCTAATAAGTTCTGGTTAGCTTTATCTGTCCAATACTTCATACGAAATGACGTTCCATACTGTAGAATTCGTTAGTAGTTAGCCTATTGCTCGATGACTAAACTTGTCAAATTCGAAACATTAAAAAGCTTAGATGTTGAGCACTCAATGTGCATACCACATGCATCTTTTCGACATCCATTTTCCAATATGGTTTCCCATTTACATCTCCAATTCATATGGCAGTTCATAATCACAAACTTTATCATTTCCAGGGTACGGCCGAGAGCACTTCTGGACGTCAGGCACGGATTTAGCTGAAGAAGGGAACTTCTTCTGGATGGCCAACGGTCGGCCGCTCACCTTCGTCAACTGGAATGCTGGAGAACCCAACAACTTCCGATACGAGAACGGAGAAGAAGAGAACTGTTTAGAACTCTGGAACAGAGATGATAAGGGTCTGAAGTGGAACGACTCCCCTTGCTCCTTTGAAACGTTCTTTATCTGCGAAGTGCGGACAGATTGATCGAACGGAATTTGTTTAATACATAAATTCCATTCTGTCAATTGTTTTGCTTAACTTCGGGAAGTTTGATTTTAATTAAAGACGCAAAAATAAAAATTTGTAACATAAACATTGGACCATTTTGTGGGACCAAATTGTGAAATAATCTAGTATCTACAGGTAGGTATTATAAAATTAATAAAGTTTTCTTTAAGCTTTTATCCACTAATTCGATTAGCTTAAATGGTCTAGAAGGTCTCAAAGAAAAAACTGCACAAGCACATTTTGTTTATGATGCTTTTAAAAGGCAGTGGCTCTCAACATTAACTGAAATAACTGCATCAAACTCGAGCAGTGGTCTTAAAACATTACCCTAGCTCTGACGAGGTCGGGTAAAAATAAATCAGAATTTCCTGAAGTTAAGCAATATAATATTAGTGTTCTTGTTGTTTTGTGTGATAGCAGTTTTAGTGTGCTAGATGCCGCCATTTTCATCATCATTATGTTTGGAAAACAGATGTATTAAATCAAAATTATATTTTTATTGAAGGGATAAAATTCTTGTAGCAAGTACAGACACATTCAATACTTTTAAAATGTTTTAATATACAAATTAAAGTTACCGTATTATAATAATAGCTTGAATTTTAATCCTTCGATCTCTGTTAACTAACAACAAAACAATAAAGACTTATCGTAATTTTGTAAAAAGTATGGTATGTTAATAGATGTTAAAGATAAGTACCGATGGTACCATGATAAGTAGAACATTCAAGATTTTGATAAACTTTGTAAATATTCTTGTTTACTTACGTAGTTTAACCAATTAAAACGTGGATGACACTTGAAAATTACATTAAAAACATGGTCAGTTTTAGTAATAATTGAAGGAGAAACCATCCTTAATCTATTTATTTATTTTATAATCATTCATCGGGAGCATGTTATTGTAATTAAGTTCAAAAAATGAGTGTCTACCTGAACGTCTTAAATAGACACATCTTTTTTGAAAATAATAGTGTAATAATAATATGATAAAATTCTAAAATTAGTTTTCCAAAACGTAAACAACACTGCCTTACGATCTTTGTAAACCTTAAAACCTCTAATTGAGGAGAGGACACCGGGTGTCCATAGTCAAACGTAACTATAGTTACCTTAGCTAAGTGTAAGTTGTATGTAAGACGAATTTATTACATTTTTTATAAAAAAAAAACAACATCATGAGTTCTTTTCTTCATTATCATAGTTATGTATTATTTTACCCTTTAAAAAGTTAATAGAAAAGTCTTTTAGTTTTTTTTTTGTGATTAAAGAACATCTTTAACCACCCTTCTTTTGAGCTTCGTTGCAGATCTAGAAAAAAAAAGTATGCAATATCGAGGTCACCACTATAAGTGGCAAACAAAATATGCTTGTGAAATGATGCCCGTATTTGTGTCGTGTAAGCGATTTTCGTGTGAAAGTGGTTAGGCGGCAAGGACTTCTATCCTATATTATGGTAGGGAAAGCATTTTAGAAAATGAAAAGTCATACCCATGGCAATACAATTAAAATACCTAGTCTGTTCAGAGAAGGGTCAGCTGTCGATAATTCTATCGCAATTAATTGCTAAATCATATATCAAAAAGGTAGCAGTACGAATTTCTTTACAAATACCAAAAACAATTAAAAAAAGCAAATATTCGCAGATTTACTATGCGGCAATTTACTCAAGCAGACATAAGAAAAAGAGAATACAATCCAAAATACACTAGCTAGTTAATCTGTCCAATAATAGGTTGTACGGGCTGCACCATCTGTCAAACGTTAACGAAAGAACAAGAGCTACCTTATCGTTTATTAAATCGAAACCAATATTTTCAATACAATAGATTATCGACATTTATACTATCGATATCCTGGTAACACTTTTCCGTGTAACTGGGAAACGTCAGTTGGCAGCCGCCTTCATTTCCCAACTGATAGTGATGATAACACAGCGGAATATTTTCCGCAAAGTTCTACGAACTTGTTTACTAGATGACAGGTTGCATGCAATGCTTGATAATGAAAATAGATCAATGTATTTTTTGTGAGGAAAAGCAACCTCAGCTCCTGGAAATGATGATGAGGTACTTCTCAAGACCTCAAGTCTTCATGATAGCGAGTCTTCTGGAGTTCAGTAAGGTAAGTGCGTGTTATAAAATAACAAAATTTGAATAAATAATTTTTTAACTAAACAGAAAATAAGCTTTATATTATGCATGCAGTAATCAAAACTTAATAAGTTACGTTGTCACTAATGAAATAAATTCATGACAAACTGAAATACTCCTTTTTTGAAGTCAGTTAAAAACCCCTTTGTAACTGCAACTTTACCTGTATTTTTAAAATACTTTACAACAGATCACTATTAGTTAGCTTTTTTATTCCACGTTATACTGTACAAGCGCTGTTTACTTAACACGTTCCGGGACAGTGCCCGCCTACAGGCGTGAAAACAATAAAACATCTATTGTGTCTGGAGTAGTGTCCCGGAACGTGTTAACTTTCTCATAAATATTTCGGCTTAACGGGGTTGGATTAAACGAAAAATATCTACTTAACCCCACTGCTGCAGGGTTATCCTAAAAATTTTATGCTAGCGCAGGCCTAAAGTATTCAGTCGAGGGGCATAAGAGACCAGATTAGGGTAACAATCAATAGTGTGTTTTAGGGCTTTGATGGAATTTTTGGGTAAAAATACAAATTTTATTTTATTACCCAAAAATACCAACAAAGGCCAAATTAACATGTCTGTCGATTCGTCTGTCTAGTCATAGCACAGGAGTATCTGGAGTTCATAGGTTCATACTTTTAAAGTTAGGATGACCTACGCTTAACTTTCCTCGGTTCTTATTTATTTTTATTTTATTTTTATTTAGGAAACATACAGTTATTAGGGCATATAGATATTAATTTAATACTACCCCAAGAATTAAAAAAGAACGGAGAAAAAAGTGACGCTTACTACGTGAGTTTATTCTTTACGCCTGGTGGTTTTACGGAGCTTAACGGTGCCCAGATTCATTTCCCAAATAAAAAACTCTTTCCTAAAAACTTCGTATTCCAATTACTCAAAAGTATGTCCTTTAGAAAATTTATAAATGGTCACCCTAACCTTAGGTGCAGGCGCGTGACGGGTTATTCATATCCTGCCAGGCACGTGTTCCGAGAGTCGCCAACTTGGGATTTGCATTGATGCTGAGCCTTTTATAACTTTTTCTGCTGAACTCTTTATAAGGTTTGTAAAATTAATTATTGTTTCTTTGTTGTTTATTGTAGTTTGAGTATAGGTGCGAATAAGGCTTAAGCATACGGCTTATAAACTAAGAAAGATTGTATTGCAGCATCCTATGGACCCATCCTATATTTCAAATATTCAAAGATAGAATGAACAGGCTTCTTCTGGGCGAGCTCGTTCCATCTTCGACTCCGTCTTAGTCGCACTTGGCTTGGTCTGGAGTCAAGAGCAAACCCACACTAAATAAATAATAATAAATAAAAATAATTCATTTGTATTCAGATTCTCTTTTCGAGTTTAATTTCAAGGTAGTTAAGTGAAAGCTTCTACAAATGGAGTAATTGATTGATTCCAAAATGTATCATGTCCAAGACAGAAAATTGTTCCAAAAAATATTTCCTAACAGTTTCATCACACCTATGCCATGCCATGAATTCTAAAATATCAATTTTGCATTTCGCTCCCGGGTATCGGAACTCGCGGCAAATCCGATATACCCAATGATATAAATTGATGAAGTTACGGTGATGCCCTGCGGAAGCCACCGCCACGAGTACTGTCGTTCACAGCGATACGTCTAGACGGTTTACAACGTTACAGTATTTATAAAAGTGTGTATTCGTTCATGATGAAGGTAAGTGCTCTGGCATACGAGTGGTATGCGATAGGCAGTCAGTGACCGAGGGTTTTTTTTTATCAATGAGTTAACGGCTAGCCACTGGCCGACAATGTCGACATTCAGGCGTCAAAATTCACGGCACAGTAGCAAAAGGCGACGGTAGTAATAGGGCGTAGGAAATCCACTGTCAATGCCGCCCGCCGACATTTCAACGGCAAATCGATGTACTTATGTTTGTATGTATGTATAGACCAATGAGGAATGAAGAGAGTTGCTCGGAATCAGAAGGCCTACTACGAAAAACGAAAGCGCAACGAGTGGATACGCCAGAAAACTAAGCTAAGAGATATAATCGCAATAACCTCGAAGAAGAAATGGTCTTGGGCTGTATAGCCCGAACAGTGAACGACCGCTGGACAAAAAGGGTCCTGAAATGGAGACCACGTAACGACACAAGAGGAAAAGGACGACCGCCCCAACGGTGGCCTGATGATATTTGTCGACGCGCGGGAAATGGCTGGATAACACGGGCACAAGTCCGCCAATTATGGCTGAAAATGGAGAAGGATGTACCTAAGACTGGAAAGGATTGATCTCATGATGATGATAATTTTGCAACTACCGTTCCAAAACTATGTAGGCTTTCTGCCGTCCCGTGTATGAAATCTAAGTTGAAATTAAATAGGGAAGTAGGTTAACTGTTTGTTCTCAGTTTCTATTACCATGAAAACACATCGTCCTTTGTTACTACTACTAGTACTTACACAAAGGTTGCTGGTAAATCCAAGTACAAATTTTAGAATACAGTACTGGTTCCATTGAAAAAGTTACAAACAAGTAATCAAGAGAGTGGCAAGTCGTCTGCACAAAAGCGCTGCAGCTAGCTGACAATCCCGACTGGATCAAAGTAGCTAATTTCCCATGGGTATGGAAATAAAGCATTTACATTAACGGATTCCACAAAGTACCTTTTTTATAGAAAAGTACTTTGTACTGATATACCTAATCGCACATAAGTATATCAGTTATAGTGTGTTTTTTTTATAAAATTGCGCTTTTTACACAATCCGATGTATAGGTGTACTAATCCATACTAATACTATGTCTGTCTCCTTCTCACACATTAAAAACAATACCAATTTAAATGTTTTTTAAAGAGACAGAGGATGGTGTCCTTAATAAATAGAATTTTGAAAAAATTTTGGTTGCCCTTAAAATATATTATTGCACGTATAATTTTTTTACAACTACGACGGATAGCTAGTATTATTATTTCTTTACACCAGACTTTAAATTTTCTTTAGAAAGGCTTGGAAAATAGGGGTCTTCAAAATGCTTGTAAAGCAAATAAATAGGGCTAATAGCCCCTCACGTTGCAGGCTGCGCATTTTGCTGCAGAACTCTTCAGCATGTAATAGCTTGTAATGCGCCTAATCCGCACTACTGTATGCAGCCGCCTACGCTTGTTTCCACCACAGCACGAGTGAGAACAGCTAGCCACGCTTTTGCTTGCTTCAACTACTTTAACATGTTATCGTTGTAAAATGCGCTTTATCCAAAAGAGGCTTTAACGCAACTCTGCTAACCCCCCCCCCCCCCCCCCTGACTTCATACATTTCATTTGCGACATTTTTGAAAAGAAATGTCATTCTGCGATCTTACTTTTAAGTTATCGAAGCGATGTACATCCAAGATCAGACCTTCATGACGCTGTAAAGATGCTTTGCCTAATAAGAATCCGCACTAATGCATGCTACGCTTTCTACATAACAAAATAGGTGAAGGAGGACTCGAAAAGCTACTCACGCTTCTGCTTGATTCAATGAATGCAACTCTTTGGCAGCCTACGGTAAATTCGGACCTAACATGAGTAAAAACAACATTAAAATTAGCATTTAATATTTTATGTTCTGGTAGGTACGGTCGCGGTCTCTCGCGCCTAACCACCTTTAGAGCTAAAAATCTCTTGCAAGTCGCTTCGTCTTCTGTTTGATGTGATGGCCGTTTTTGTGTCGTGTGTGCAAGAGATTTTCGTTGAAAAGTGATTAGGCACGACAGTCCTGCCGTACAAAAAAACGTGCAGTGACATTAAGATAATCACATTACATCATATCTGTAAACTGCTTGATTCGAAAAGACTCAGCATTGGTCATGGCAGCCACGCTGGTTTTTCAGCAGGACGACAACACGCAGGACACGGCATGGCTGGTTTTGTGACGTGGTTGAGAACTAGTTTTCTTGAAGACGACTCTTTTCTTGAAGACAAACAAATCATAAAGCATAACAGAACGCTTGAGCTGGCAACAAATCGTATTCTTTAGAAACAATTTCCGTAGCATGATTGAGATTCGAACTGCCTGTTTTCTCCATACTGTTGCTTGGCGCAGCGCACCTCCGGCATAACCTAACAAGCCTCACAGATTTTATCTGTGCCTATCTCTCGCGTATAAAATGCACCTAATTGCCTTTACATAGGACGCATAATGCAACAGCAGGGGGCTGCTCGATCGGCAATATAGAGCGCGTAATAAGACAGGCTTAAGGCAGATTGCCGGCTCGCAGGAAATGAGCAGGCGAGGTGGTTCCTGAGACTACCATGGAAGGTGATGTGGTATTGAGAAAATATCTGTCACTCTCACTCCCGTCGTCATACAAGTATGAAAGACAGGGAGAGTTGCAATCGAAATGACGAAAGTAAGCTCGCAGAGTAGGTTCATCGATATCGTCACTAAGTCGATGTATGTAATCGATTGATCTGACACTTTGAGTAGTGGTCACGAAAATTAAAAGACGAATGTTCTGAAACGATTCTTGTAGTACAGCTATAGTTCTTGTTCTGTATCCTCAGTAACCTACTGCTTACTCGTGTATAGATTGATATATCAAAGAGTTAACACTTTACACTCATTGTAAATCAGTCCCTGGAATAAGTAACATCAAAATCCTCTAAAATGAACCAGCAGTACTTACTTACTTACTTACTACACTTTCACAGTTCCACCACGGGAATTTCATGTTGAATTTTTACATGAATTATAAATTTTGCACTGAAAACACAGTCTACTTTTACATGCAAACAAAAACAGCAAATAACGAGTTAAGGCTTAACAAAATTTTTAGGAACAATTCAGTTCTGTTAAAGCTTCTGAACACGCGATAGCTTCATTTAGTTATTATTTACAATGCACCGATTTAGGGTCCCTATTCTGATCAGCCTTAAAAAAAACTGTCAAAAAAGCTTAAATGAACGCATTTGTCTTTTATAGCAATAAATTCATTTGATATCGCATGATTGTCGTAGACTATTGCTGTCCGTTAAGCTTGACATCATGAAACGACTTCAAATGAATTTGTTTCTTCATAGAAGACAACAGCGTTATTTATGACGGATTTTTGAAGGTGGTTTTTATTTATTACTATCATAAAAAGTACTTCATCGATTTTGATTAAACTTATACTATACTGTATTGTACCTACCCTTAGTTAGAATATAGGTACCCTATTGATCTTAAAAATTATCAACAAACATTTAAAAAAAAATTGTAGCTGGTGAAACGACACTCGAATTGTGACTGTGTGTAAGTGTAAGAGATGATGAATCGACATGATGCCGATATCCTACTACTATTATAAAGGCGAAAGTTTGTAAGTATGGATGTATGGATGTTTGTTACTCTTTCACGTAAAAACTACTGAATGGATTTGAATGAAACTTTACCACAATATAGCTTATCAGAATAACATATAGGCTACAATTTTTGAGGCTTCTAATGTGAGGTCGTAAAAAAACTAGACGGGACGAACCTGAAGTCCACGCGAACGAAGTCGCGGGCAAAAGCTAGTGTTTTTATAAAGTAAGGCCCCAGCTGTAGGAGGTCTTAACAGTTTTATTATTTGGCCCCTGCCCATTAAATTGTCGTCACAGGCAATGTTATTATATGGCAAGCCGATATTTTTATTATAATGGTTAGCGCGCTTTATGTGGATTTTTTCAGCTGTTCATGAACTCTGCTTGCTTACCTTTTGATATAGATAGATTATACACGTTAGTTAGTTTTGCTGGGCGTTAGATTATACACGTATGAAGAACCTATTACTGAGATTTTGTTGTCTGTCCGTCCGTCTATGTGACACTAGGTTTACGTCGTCTATGTGTATCTCAAGAACTGCGATAGCTAGACAGTTGACATTTTCACAAATTATGTAATAAGTAGCTAATTTTAAACTAAACGTTAAATATAAACTAAATTTAATTTAAATATAAACGTAACCTAACCGTAACTTGTTTAACGTGAAATTACCTTTATTTAACCGTAACTATAACTTTACTTAACTGAATTTTTCGTGCAACCCGTTCATTAAAAATCTCGTCAGCGAGGGAGGTTAATCACATAACCCTCCCGCGCCGAGCGGAAAGTACAAACAAATTGTAAGCCATAGCAATTTTGGAATCTGATGAGAATTTGTGTTATTAGCACTGCCGCAAGGCACGTTGCAAGTGGGATCTGATTTAATAATGAACATCAAGAAAATATCACATTGAGTTGGCAGTAGGTTTCTATAGTACTATTATATATTCTGTGATAATATTAAACACTCGCTTCCTCTGCGGCAATGAAACATGGGACTGCGACAGCGCATACTTATCTCTCTTTCACACTCACAGGCCTTATAAGGTGGCGTAATGTTGCACTCTGTACACTGCACAGTGCACAGTTATCCGTAAGGGTCACTCCCTAACGATCGAAAAAGATATGAAGGAGGCACAGACCGTGCTAAATGGAGAATGCGGACGAGAGTAAATGGGAGCAGGTCTAGGGGGAAGAAGATGAAGAAGTTCACTCAACTGATTTATGGTCGCAGAGGAAGCGATTGTTTGATACTACTTTAACCATCGGCCACACATTGGCACAGGGAGAGCTCTCCGGTTGACCATAGTGTATGGCCGGCAATTATCGTTTTCCAATGAAATTCTGACACCTATTGTTAAGCCGCTCAGAGAATTATATTCTGACGCTATCAATTTTGACAAAAAAATGTATGGAAAGAATTTCAAACTATCTGACTGTAAATTGATTTTGAGCGATATGTAACTATAACTATATACTATCGTAAGTTAAAGTCGTGAAACGCTGTTCAATAGTTAGCCAAATTAAAAAAACTAGCTAATACCTCACATAAGTAAATAATATTGATCAAAAATCTTGTTAGTTTTAAAAATATTCAACATGTACATGATTTATTTATGATTTGAAAAATTCAATTTGAATGGGCGTCAAAAACGCTCGAACTGTCATGGTGTCCTAAATGACGTCACTTCTTCAGTCCAAAGTCTTTTTGACAGCAAAATACTATGGGGAGTTGTCTATGGCTGCAGAAAAAGCCCGCCATCGTATAAGGTGTGACGTCACATCCCCTGACAGGCGTTTGCAACCACGAGACTAAATGTGTGTTTTGGACAAACTTAAATATTGAAAATATTACTAATCCTTATTAAATAAATAAATGAATTCGTTTTTTGTAATCTTTTTATCATAATTAATCACAGAAACAACCAACATTGTGCTTGTTGTTCTTAGTGGAAACTAGCCTAATCTTCATTTAAATTTGTTTTAGACACGCGAAGTACATACACTACCGTCCTAAGTAGACTTATGTGTTACTCTGTAGACTCCCCATTTCGGGCCCACAGCACGAACGGGAGCAAAAAGAGTTTGTAGTGCGCTCCAGGGACCAAGGCAGTATTTCAAGCGCATGCATAATATAATAGGGACCCAAACAAAGTGCGGCCTGCCGGCCTACTATTTTTACAAGGCTGCCTATAACTAGAATACTAAATTGATCTCACCCTACATAGGCTGCGACAGAAGCTTTTATTTCTGGACATATTACTTAATATATTTATTTTAAAAGTTTACATTTCAAACTATCATTAATTTATGCCAAGCTTTTTTAAACCGGATAACAAGTTTTCTTTCATGCTTTAAAAGGAGGAACATGTAGTTTTTTTTTTGCATCGCCATCGATGCAGCCAAAAAGAAATTCTCTACGGTCGAGGTCTCTAGCGCCTAACCACATTTTAACAAAAAACGCTTGCACACATAACACAAAAACGGGCGTCACTTCAAACAAATGAAAATAACGACGCGAGATGCCAGTGATTTAGGATCTGAGATACCTCGACTATACTTCTATACTATACTATATATATATTACGACTTCGATTTATTCTGTACTAGTGTTAGTCAGGTTAAGAAACGCATCTATAACGAATTTTTCGATTACTTGCCCATGCTTTATTGTGTAGTAAGCAATATTTTATAATGTTTAATTTGTTTATGTAAGATCACTTTACTGTCATACTTTAAATCTATCAGTGGAGACATGTAAATGGCCTTCGTTTTAATTATGATTTAATTCAATCTATTTCTAGCTGTAAGTCTTCCGAAAAATGTAAAATAAAATAAATAAAAATAAAATACTTATCTTTTTCAATGCACATGTAGAGGTGGACTGATTTATACCAACTTTAATCCGGGCTGAAACGGCTGAACTGAAAAAAGCAGAACTAAGTATGGAGCCGCTAATTCCTTCCATTCATTGGCAACCTAATTTTCAACTTTCAGCCCCGGTTTTTAACTTTTTATCTCGGATATAAGCTCTGCAGGTATTTAAACGTTATCGGAATTTCTGTTCCAGTATTAATTTTCGTAGTTCTTACTTTTAGTTAGTTCTTCAAGTATTCTGGTCCATAAGCTAACATGTTCTTATTATGACGTTTTGTACCAAGATCCTTTACGAAACATCGTAGAAGTGGTATTTTGTATTCAGTTTGATTCAAACTCTACATTTGCTATAGGCATTCAACTCAGTGAAAAATAAGAATTGTTTTTATACTTTCAAGCTAAGCTCTTAACAGTATGAATACAGAACAAAATAAAGCTATACAAGTATGGCAGTTGAAAAAGCTCAAGCTTAGCTTCATATCACGGTTCCGCCGGAGCTTCTTTTGTCGTTTTCCTGCTAGCCAAATCCAAATAGATATATTATGAATATATTAAAGGCTAGTACTTATAAATAGCTACTACTATAAAACAACAAAAATGGGTTCACAGGTAAAAAATACGACGTAATGGTCAAATGAGATAACATTAACAGGTACATGTATATTTATTTATTTATTAACAGGTATATTGGCTGATAATAATGATGATGATGATGATAAACTCTTTTCATTTGAAATGAGTTTAAAATGCACCTAAAATATTATCAAAATATTTTTTTCAGACCAGTTAATTATTTGTACTTTGGCGGGATTCCGGCGCAAAAGACAAAAAGAATGAGTAACAATAGTATACAGAGCGCAGCCAAAAATGTGTGAACACACAAAGAAACTGGCATCCGCAGCGTGTGATGATTAATGTTTGGTGCAACGAGAGTGCATTGTAAATACCGATTGCGCAAATCGGCAATCAATGGGTATTTCTGGTTTTAACGATTGTATGGTAAGCCAAGACCGAAGGTCAATTTCTTCCTTGTTCCAAAAACTGTATCTACCTTAGTTTAGAACCGTACTAAATTATTAACCAACCAATCCAATCAATTTTTATGAAAAATTTATTTTCGTCATTTTAGTTATTGTTTATGGTTTAATGTGCCTGAAAGAACCTTCTCCTTAATGTAAAAAATACTTTACTGAAAACCGCATAAAAATCGGTCTAGCCAAACGCGAGATATTCGCAAATATGCATACAAACATACAGGTTGAACTGACAACCTTCTTTTTTTTTAAATCGGTTAAAAATAATTTCTTATTGACAACATTCAGTACTATGGAGGTATACTTTTAAACCTGGTACTACTCGTATTCTTTTTACCACGTTCCCGGACACTACTCCAGACACAATAGATGTTTTATTGTTTTCACGCCTGTAGACGTCCACCGTCCCAGAACGTGTTAATAAGGGGGTTCGGGTTTAAAGAAATACTATGTAGTTGCCTAGATAATATGTATTTTTATAAATCCACTTTATGTCATAAGACTAATTATTTGTAGTAGCAAATCTCACGAATCGCTTTTCGGTGTTTGAGAACCAGAAAATATTTTACGTAGACTACACTAAAACTTGTATTAAGGTTGCTGTTAAGGTATGAGCTTTAAAAGCGCCGATATAGACCAAATGGTAGGGTAAAATTTGGACTACATACAAGTTCAAAGGGGTATAAGTATGACACATAGCTAAGCCTGGTATCCCAAAAAATCAAGGAAGTCAAAGTATCATGCACGTTAACAGAACGCCAAAAAGTAGGAATTGGCAAAGCCATTAGTTCCATAGCATGGCCGAAATGTGTGAGTCCACAAAGGAACGAAATTCCTGCGATGATAAATGTAACACGGCCCGTAGTGCGGCTCGACCTAAAAAGTAAAACGGGGAGCTAGGTGTCGGTAGTGTTCCGCAAAATGATGCCTGCAGCCTTATTCTGGGAAAAAAGTAGAAAATAGATGCTGGCCACTCAGAAAGAATGAGGTTGGGATTCTTGTTACAAGTTCTATCTTATCAAACAATCTGTGACAATACTGGCCGTTTATAAAAGAAAAATATAGGACTTCTATTTTCGGTGAAAGAGAGGCTGGCAAAGTGTAACAATCCCGGCCACCCACAAGCCATCATGTTCTCGTACTTTTATCAGCTAGCCCGAATTATTGTACGGTTTTTTTAACAGAGCACATACAATGGCCTACAAAAGTAAAGATCTACAAAAATCCGTTCTATCTTTGCTACCGCTATCGCTACGCTACGAACTTCCGTAGCATTACGCTTCGTAGCAATATCGTAGCACCTATCAAATTAAGTTAGTTTCACGATTTATGAAATAGATGTGCATAAGTGTGTCATAACATAACGTAAGAGGGAATTCGAACTAAATAGAACATTATGATGTTGTGTATAACTTTGTAACCCAGATTCTTCAACGCTAAGTTCGTTTTATGAATATTAAAAGATCGTGAATTTTCCTTCTTACGACTTGTAGGAGTCTCCCAAGTTTGTTCTTGTAACATTTACCTCTTTTGTACTACATACAGGTCCAGAATAGGCCCGTCCGGCCCATTCCCATTTCATTTGTTCGGTGCGAGGTACATTTCACACTCCACTCTTCTATGAGAGCCGATCGGAACCTGCCTGATGTGGAATACTGTTTTGTACGTAACATAGTAGTAGGTACTCTGATGATAAAAGATTGTGTACTGAAAGTTACTGATTATCTTGAAGAATTTCCAGCTCAAAATAAGAAGGGCCGTTTGTATATGAAAGTTGTTCATTACTCAACTTTTGCATTTAAAGGCGCTTATGATTTTTATTTATTTTTAATAATAAGTTTACCAGCAGCATTGAACTACTATTACTACGTATGGAAATGACGTCCCGAAGGAACCCCGTGCGCAATGAGTTGATGGTCACAGAACATCAACGCATGCGCAGTATCACAGTCACTCACTCCCGCTCGTAGCGTTAACCAATGTGACATTTGGTCAATTAATTTGTCAAAAATACCGTCTTGCGTTTTAAAAACATGCAAAAATTAAACCAACAGGAATCAAAAAGATTCCGGCGTTACTTACCATCGTAAAAAAAATGTTAACTTAAACCAACATAAAGATTTTTTCAAAATGTTTTAAATTTTTTGCATGAAATTGCCGCCATTTCATATGAAAATCAAAGATTATAAAAAGTGACACGCACAGAATAGAAAAGTAGGTAGGCAGTAAATAGAGGTTAGACAATGCGATTTTATGATATTTCTTATAAGGTGTTTTACATTTGTAGTTGTATTTTTCTCGAATTATTACGTATGAAAAATTAAAGTGAAAAAAATATTAATTAAAAAAATAACAAATATCATATGAGTTTTTGACTTACAGATTTTTATTTATTAAACTTTTATTTCTTTAGCGTTTTTAAATAACTATTGATTAAAGTAGTAACGATTAAAACATTTTGATAAAATAATATTCATTCAATACAATTAAGTTCGTGTACAAAAGTCTGTGTCACTTCTGCGGTTTCGTATTCAACATTCAAAATTTATGGAATACGTCAGTCTGTTGACAATTCACGTCAAAAAAATGCGCACACTTTTTGCTTGGCATAGCGTCTCTATACGTGTAGTAGTAACAGCTCACTGACCAGCAGTTATATTACAGATAAAATTATACACAGGTTAGGTTTTATCAAGAAAACAATTTTTTTTTTCCAAGTTGCATCGCAATGCCAATTGTTGAGTGGGTAGATATCTGGAACTTGAACGGATTTAAGCAATACGACGCCCATCTCACTTTAGATATCGAATTCGTGTGTATAACGAAACGTACGTAAACAGGAAAATGATTGTAACAAATAACGGCAGTATTATTGTGATTAAATTATTAGAAAATCATATTGTCGACAGCATGTACTTGTTATTCACTTTTATTGGCAAACTAGCTCTTATTAAAACTGCATTACGCAGTGTTTGCCTCGACTTACAGTTGTACGTACTTACGTGACGATATTTTTTCTTGCTGTTTTAAATCCTATACTATACAAGTTTGTGTCCAAAACGAATGTTAAGAGGATCGTGTGCAGGCGTAACGCAGCGCGAGTTTTCATACATTTCGAACGCCAACGGTCGAAATATGCTCGCGAACACGTTTTCCTACCCATAAACCTATATGGAATGAGACAAATTAGGTCTCATTCGTTTTTATATATCCTGAACTACGCTTGAACATCATAGATTTTGCGAATGAAGGCTAGATTAGTTAAAAATGGTCGAAATTCCAAAGAGATTTTTTAGTCAAAAAAGTGAATGTTTAGGATCGTATATTTTCTGAAACATACTATACATACATTTCTTTTAGTCTACAAATATATCACTCCCAATGCTTTCTTACTAGACCAGCTTGTAAATATTCATACAGCGTGTCACGGCAATGATACAGAGTGTGCCAAGCAATATGCTAAGTGGTACTTGGTCTATTGTGATGGAAGCTGTGACGCGAAGGCTTCTTACTTTGAAATACAGCCTACAAGATATATGTAGTACCTACATGCGCACATTGATGAAGTTTCATTGTAAAGAAGTTGTAAGCTACCTAGTATACATACAGCTGTAAGATGAGGTACGGCTTAGAATTGAGTTATGGATAATAGCTTGAGTTATAGCTTGTAATAGCACTGATAATAGCTTGAGTTAAACTTTGGTAGTGCGTAAACTACTTAGTTCAAGAGAGTTTATTGCAAGCATTTAGAAGGAATGGTAAACTGCTATTTCCTCTGATTTGGTTAAGTAGCGCAAATATATTGCTCAATTTAGTGTGGAGAGCGAACCCATATCATAAAAACATACTTGCAATAATAACAAAAGAACACGATTGCTAAACAAGCTAGCCTTGCAAATAAATATACTATTTGGACTGTCTTATCGCTGTGAGTGATGTCTTCCAGGCAACCTTTAGATAGAGGAAACATTTTAGCAAAGTTTAGATAAAACTTTTCAGGACTTTTTCAAGCTTGAGAGCTGTTTTAGTTCCTTGGATATTGCTATTCAGAATGGGTTCAAGCTACTCGATCATATTCTTAAACCAAATCATTTAAATGTTGGGTCAGTAACTTCTTTCATCAAAGGTCAGTTACCTTTCTTGATAAAAATATATTTAACCCCTCGTCCTTCGGAATATTCTCCCTCCGTAAACTGTCTAAGAGTATAGAACTCCTGAAACCGGCTTATCACAATCGATACTGCTTCACAGTGCCCTAAAAGGCACCAAATAAACTCGGATAAGGTGTATAAAGACGCGCAATCAAAGTTATTGAATGGGCCCCAATCCTGCCGGCTATCCTACCATCAGTAGAGAGATTGATTACATAACGTGATCACTGTCATTGCATTTGGGTAGTTGGAATCTATTAACAGTAATAAATACTTAATAGATCATACATAACAAAAAAATTAATATTTAAAACTTTTCAAATAAAATAAAATTTTAAATAGCCTTGAAAGCAATAAAAAGTAAGTCCGTTAATCATAGCAAGCTGTGACGTCATAGTTTCTTGAAAGTTAAGTGTACAGTTACAGTGATAGGTGGTATCAGAAATATATATATACCTATTGAAGTGTAGCTTGTAATTAATTAATCTGGGTTGTCAGTTCTTCAAGTGTCATTTCTATTTGAAGCATAAGCTAGTTGATAGCGCTGACAAATTTTAATATTTTTAGGACTCTTTTGACTACAGTACAGACTGGAATGAAATCGAGTCTCAATCGCTTGTAAGTTATGTA